>OMLC01000141.1:6252-24360 GCA_900302585.1 Regalecus glesne
CTCTTTAACTCATAAAGTTGAGGGTTTCAAGAAAGAAAGGTAATGATTTCCTTATCAGTCCCGCAAGGGGAAATTTGGATTGTATAGGAGCAGTGAGCTGCCAACATATGGCGCTGAGGGAGCAGTTAGGGGTTACGTGTCTTGCTCAAGGACACCTCGACATGCTATATGAAGGACCGGGGATCGATCCTGCAACCTTCCGATTGGCAGACGACCGCTCTACCCACTGAGCTATGCCACCCCTGGTACCCTGTTTATGCATAAACAATTGCAATAAATGTATCTCCCCCATGACATTGAGATCATAGATACATGTCCAACATACAACATAGAAATATTTACCTTCACAAAAACAGTTTTGATGTATAACTAAAATCCATCCATCCATCATCAACCGCTTCTCCGAAGTCAGGTCAAAGGGAACTCGAGTCTATCCCCTTGCACATTGGGTAAAAGGCAGGGGAACACCCTGGACATGTCACCAGCCAATCACAGGGCAGAGCAGTTAGGGGAACAGTGTCTTGCTCGAGGACACTTTCACACGCTTCTCTGCAGGTGGGGGGATCAAACCCGCAACTTTCGGATCGGTAGATGACCGTTCTACCTACTAAGATATTTGTTGAAAATATCATTTTTACATGCATAGATTAACAATGACCATATGAGTTTTGTCAGTTATGACAGGCAACCCCTAGGTGTGAACCCATTTGGGGGGGAATTATAACAAAATTGCTCACTTCTCCAAAGTTGCCTACCCAGCTTTAATGATTTTACAACATTCTGTATTGACTTACTAACAAGATTAGTCGAAACTCTTGAACTTTATAAATATTTCAATATTGAAAAGATATGCATTAAGGAGAATTTAAAATAAAATCTCAATGTGCTATTATTTTCAGGTGTATTTAGATATTAGCTTTGCTTCGGATCCAGAGGTCAAGTTTCCATTGGTCATTATCCCTGCTAGCCTTACATCTGGATTTCATCCTGGTACGGCTGTGAGGCCTTACCCACAAGGGGCTATTGGAGGCCCCAGCAACAGTGATTTTCTCCCTCCAGCTGCTCCAATAAGGCCTTATCATGCCCCCCCACGTCAAGCTAGATATGGATACCCAGCACCCCCAGGCCGGGGAAATAGGGATCTTCTGAGATATCCAGCGCAACCACCACCTATATATGCCAGTCAGCCCCCCATGTACCCTGCACCACCCTTGCCCATTGGAGGTGGTTTTAATAACCCCTTACCACAGTACCCTTCTCCATATGGATCTCCATTTTCTTCTTCATCATCTTCTCCAATGCATCACCCTCCCCCCACTGCACCAATTCTCCCGATTCTAAACCCACCCCCATCTGCTCCAGCATCATTTCCACCATCTCCTTCTGCTCCTCCAATATTTGATCTACCTTCATCTATGCAAACGATGAATACAAACTTCCTGTCTCAACAGGATGAACTACCTCCAAGTTACATGTCCCTCTTCCCCCCATCCATCAGTGGAACATCTCCCACTCAGTCTAATGCAAAGAATGATAAGTGATGACACATGATTTGTAAATATTCAATGATGCTGTAAGGTATCCTTGTATCATTTGTTGTTGTTTTTTTTAAAATGTGAAAAATTATTGCTGGGCACAATACTGCTCTGTCTAACATTTTCTGTGATGCCATTAAGAAAGGTATTGAAACAATATATACAATATTTAAAGTGAGTATTTAGAATGAACCCAAAGAACTGTGTACTTAAATGCATTGTTTGTGTAAAAAATTTAAATGTGATTCTATTTCCATGAAACACTTCCTTCCAAGAAGAAATCTTAACATCTCTGAGAAACTGCATTTCCCGTCAGAAACATGTCGTAACTAGAAAAGCACTATATAAGAACAAGGCCATTCAACATCTACATAAACATTGTCCCCCTGTTAGCTGAATTGTGCCATAGGCTTGCAGTCCCAAATACTCACATGCTCAAATACTCAGTCCACAGACACGACACACGTGGAAAAAAAGTATGTTACTAGCACCTCAATTAGAGAGACTATATATTCCCAACTCTTGTTTGTGCCAGTAGCACGGAACCCCATTTAAGCAGTTTCCAGAGATCAGAAAGAGAGGAAGCCCAACTAATGCTGGGAAATGTTGCTCAAAAAACAATAACAGACCTGTGTGCTGATGCAATTCTAAATTATTCTCTGCCATAACTGGTTGCCTATTGGCTTCATTTTCATATCATGTTTGAGCTAATGTGACTCATGAGCTTATTTGTTAAGGCACCTTGGTTACTGCCTGTGATTTTGTACATCAAAGATCAGAACTGATGATATTAGGTCTGAATATTTTTTGTGGCCTTTTCATAAAGTGCCTCTTAGCTTAGTTTTTAGGGCTGAGGGTGGATCAGCTTACAAACACTTCACATCTGCCCAGTTAGGGCATATCTATACTAAGTCTCAGACCAGGTCAGTGAGATTAAATATTTGACCTCTTCAACCACTACACATTGAATTAACATTTTGAAAAAAATAACTGGAAATATTTCACTTTTCCTTTGTTGTCAAGTTGTATTTTTTAATGTTGACTTGTATGAAACTGTAGTGCAATGTTCCAGCACTTGTTTTGTTAGTCTGTACAAGACACTGTAATGTATCTTTATACCACTTGCAATTGTTGCTCTTTGACCATAGTTAATACATTTTGAGTATGTCTTTATGCATGCTCAATAACCCAGGTTAGGAAGTGAAATCTTTTTTTTTATCTCAGTACATGTCTTTTCTTCAATCTATCATTATGACTGTTACTTTGGGCCTACTGTCATCATGCTTCAACTTCTCCAACTCCTGTCTCTCCCACAGGTCACCATTGCCATCAACTCGTATAAAATGCTGGAGCTTGGCTTTTAGCTTGTTCCAAGAAATGTGACCGCATTACACCCTTTTCCGATTCTTTGCATTAGTTCCCCATGTGTCCAAATTGATATCCCCATACGACCAAACGCACTGTCCAAGTATGGCAGAGCGGCTTCTTCTTCGTTGATTGTCACTTTGACGTGGTAGTAACACTTGTGTGGTCCTGAGATCCCAAGAGCAACGCCGTCTGGAGCGACGCCCATGGTTGGGTAACCCATGACGGTAAAGTCAATGAGGTCCCAGACAAAGCACAATCCAACCAAGATCTCAACGGTGGAAAAGGTGGAGGATGACAGCTTACTTTAGAGAAGTATCATAAAGGATGGGGAGGGGGTGAAGGAAACCCCAAAAAATGGGTCCCCCTGTCGTCTTGGACTCCATGGCACTGGATCCTGACCCAGATCTGTCAAGAACCGTGTGGTGGCTGATTGTACGCAGTTTCCCCACGTTTAACAGTCACACACAGGGGTCCTCCGAAAAGTTCATCCATTGTGCGGATTGCGGCTCGGCCTCTACAGCCAACTGAAGACCCACAAGATGACAACCCAACGGAGGAGAACCATACGCGCTTCGAGTGACCGCCAATGGCGACGGTGAGGTTATATCACTGACTCCACAACAAACACGACAACACAACCACAGTCCCTGCTCCCTTCCATTCTCGTCAAGTGACTGATAAACCTCACTAATGCCCCCATTTCCTTCTGAACCCAGGATGTACAGTTGGTAGTTCTATTTTTATCTCCGCATACCATCAGACGACAGTTTTATTCACTTACCATTCGTTGAGTAATGCGTTGTCTCGTCTCCTCGCCATGTCCCGTCAGAGATAGTTGATAAACGGAAGCATGAGGATTTCCCTGATTTAAATAGTGTATTCTCGCGCGCTTTCATAGTCAAATGAACCGCGTACCCAGAAGTACGCCATTGGCTGGTTAGTCGACAATGCACCCTGGGAGTTGTGGTCACGCTGCTTATTTATTTCTGTTGCTTGCTAGCGCATCGTGTGCCACACACTCACTGATGCTTTGAAGTGTCTCATTTTCCCGAAAATTAATTAGAAAACAGTTTAAAGCACAACTCTAGACTTTTATATCTCTTATATATATACATGTTAGTAAAATCCAATAATATATACCAAAAAAACCACACAAAAAAGGTGAATCAGTTCAACGGGATTCACCTCTTTTTTGTGATTTCCATACCTGGTTTGTTGAGCATGCATCAAGACATATACAAAAGACCAACATGTTTGCAGCAACCCCCGTTGGTCATCTTTGCAATTGCATTTTTGCATACTACAGATATCCTTTAGCTTGGTCAAGGTGGACTTAAACACATCATTCAACTCTTCGTGGCTGCTTGCAACCTTCAATTTCACTAAGAACCATTCCTCTTGATTCCGCATTTGGCTTGATGAATACCACTCAAACACAATCTTCTTTCATCATCTTCTTGCATCCATTCTTCTCTTTACGGTATGGCTTGGGTATAATGCCTTTTGGCATTGTCATGGCATTGGTTATCATGTGCTCTCGAACGTTTCTGCTATCAACATCTGGAAGTTCTTTAAGGCTCCTTGACCACCTATCCTTGTTGGCCTCTTGTCTTATCAGCAATACTTAACACTCCAGTAGGCCTGCTGGAGAAATTGTGTTTCATTATCATTTGTAAATGCTTAAATCCTGTAATCATAATAAGAGTGTTATGCAGAGACAGGATGTGCTGAGCATCATGGACTAGATGCAAAAAGCTTTGCGTGTAATGAAAAAGAATTGAGACCTTGCAGGATAATATCCGGTGTGTCATGGTTGTTTGAGGTCAAAAGGGGGCATGGCTGGATATTGTGCAGCGCATAGGGATGCAAACGTACAGACTTGGTGTAAGAACAAGAGGAGTAGCTATGAATGGGGTACGTAGTCAGTGGTTATGTGTGGTTCGTGGTCGGATCATCCGTGTAGTGTTTATACGAGGAGGGGCATAGCTCAGTGGGTAGAGCGGTCATCTGGCGATTGGAAGGTTGCATGTTCGATCTTCAGTCCTGCAGTAAACATGTCGAGGTGTCCTTGAGCAAGACACTGAAGCCCTAATGGCTCCCCAGGCGCCACATGGTGGGTGTCTACTGCTCCTATATAATAGGGGCCTTTCCTGTCTTAGTATATGGTGTGTTGCTACACCCCATCAGAAAATTTGTAACACAGTGCTCAAGTGTCATACCACCTATGGCTTAATTCTTTGCAAGTGACTTGAGATTCTGTACTCATCTCTCAGCTAAATCATTACTTGCGGGATATGCAGGTGATTTTGATGTGTTTCACTCCAGTTTCGTTTAGAAATGACTCAAACTCTTGAGATACGAACTGAGGTTGGTTATCGATTACAAACTCTTTAGGCAAACCTGTAAGCTGCCAACAAATTTCTCATGGCTTCAATTGTCTTCGCTGACATGGTAGTGTTCATAGGAGCAATCTCAGGCCATCTTAGCATAGGCATCCATCACTACTAAAAACATGTATGTATGTACTGGTGTGGTAGCAGGCATACTACACTGATGCGGACAAATAGTACACTGATTCACTTCTTGCTCGATACCTTCATCTGGTGTAGGCCACCAGAATAGACTTCTGGGAAGGGATTTCTTTTAACTATGCCCCAGTGATGCTCATATACTTCAAAAAGTAGCATGTCTCTAAATTTATTAGGAACTATCACACACTAATCCCATAATAAACAATCATCCTCAATGCTGAGCTCAAATTTCCCCTGAAAATAAGGCTTCAGTGATTCATCTTGTACATGTCAAGGGCCTTCTACTTAACACCAGCTGTTTAACCACTCTGAAAACAGGATCTCTGTCTGTTTCATAGGCTATTTCTCTGACAGAGGTAAGTCGTCCAGGTAAGATACTCTGTAGATCACATCCACATCAGGCTTCACAGGTAATCTGGATAGAGCATCAGCATTACCATGCTGCTCTGACCTCTTGTACTGGATTTTTAAAGAATAAGCTGCCAGAATTAGAGCCCAGTTTTGCAATCTAGCAGTGGCCAGTACCAGCACACCTGTCTTAGGCCCTAACATTTTCTACGAGGGCTTATAAAAGGAATGTCCTCCCATAAAGATACTCATGGAACTTCATAACTCCAAAAACAAGACCCAGTTCCTCTTTTTCAATATGAAACTAATTCTGATCTGTTTTTGTCAACATTCTTGATGCAAACGCAAAATAGATCTCTTGCTTCCATCTTTCATAATATGTCTGATAACAGTGCCTACTTGATAAGGAGATCCATCACATGCTAGAATGATAGGTTACTCTGGATCAACATGTACTGGCACTTTGTCTGACTGAAGAGACGTCCTTTGACATTTCTCTGACCATTCACAGGTGGCATCTTCGTGTAACAGTGCTGTCATTGGCTGAATCAAAGTAGATATGTTAGAGATAATTTTCCCCTAGTAATCTAACAGAGCTAGGAATGAACTGAGTTCAGTTACATGTTTCAGAACTGGAGCCGTCTGAGTAGCATAAGTGTTATCCTTCATTGCGTGTATGCCCATGGCATCAGTTGCATGTCCTAGGTATGACACACGGTTCTCCATGATTTCACATTTCTCTCTTTTTAACCTGTGATTGTAGGTTTCTAGCCTCTTAAAAACCCCTTCCAAGTTAGGAAGGTGAGTCTGCATCTCTTCCAGCAATTAACATCCATCCATTCATCCATCCGTCCATTGTCAACTGCTTTTCAGAAATCAGAATGTGGGTGAACTGGAGCCTATCTTAGTCGTCATCGGGTGAAAGGTGGGGTACACTCTGTATAGGTCACCAGTCCGTCAAAGGGCAGAGCAGTTAGGGGAACAGTGTCTTGCTCAAGGACACCTCGAAACACTTCTCTACAGGTGTGGGGATCAAACCTGCAACCTTCTAATCACCAGACGACCGTTCTACCCACTGAGCCATGCCGCCCCATTGTAATTAACATATCATCTAAGTAGCAGATGACACCCTCCATACCCTGATAGACTTGATCTATAATATTTTTGGAAAATTGCGAGTGCGCTAGCAACACCATCGAGCAACCTGTTGTACTGATACAACCCTTTGTGTGAGTTGATAGTGAGGTAACGTCTTGATTTTTCCTCTAGCTGGACTTGCTGATAAACCTGTGATAAATCTAATTTGGTAAACTGCTGACCTCCTGCCAGTTTAGAAAACAAATGTGGAAAAAATGTAAAGCCTGTCGAAGTGTCCTTTAGCAAGACACTGAACCCCTAACTACTCAAGCCCTGAGACTGAATGCCAATACCTCCAGTCCCCCCCCAACTTCACCAAATGAACAGCCTTCAGCGTGATTATAAAACCTGACTTGGGATAAGCGGCTGATGATGGAGGGATGGTCGAGGCTGCCATTGGTGTTGTGCCCTTACATGGTAGTGATGGAAACTATAAAATCTGCTGTGTCAACCCCTGAAAGACAGGGGACAAGCCAAAAAGAAGAAGAATGATATTTGAGTCTTTCCACTTTTTAGGGAGAAAGCATCATAAAAGTATAGAATTTCATAACTGCAAATCACCCCTCGTGGGACTGATAAAGGAATCTATTATCTTAGCTTGATAATAGCGTCAGTGTCGGGGGTGGGGGGGCGGATTATGATACTGTGACAATACTACGCCCTCCTTCCCTGAAGCTGTGACATTAATGAGACAGCTATATTAATGGGGATTTTCGTCTGCTAATTCTGTCCTAGTACAGCCACATGATGCATCCGATATCAGGATAAGTTATTGGCCATGTAGGTTTCCACATACACAGAATTTGATTTCAGTTGCATAGCTCTCACAGGGACCTCACATGGAGTGACAACACAAAACTCTTAGTTATATACATAAGGACAGACAATATACAGGTGAAAATAAGAGGTGATAAAGAAAGATTAAATGGTAAAAGATATTATTAAAGACATGCATTATCATTACTTTTATTATTACTATTACCATTACATGTAGCCTGCTTAATTCAATGTATATTCTCCAAATTGTGACATAATGTCACCATCGTAAGAATTGTATGCATGTCAGGAAATGACGAGCCCAAACATCGCAGGTTCGATCCCAACGCTGATTGCCAGGAGGGGCATCTGACCCTGATCTCCCATGCCCCATTTAAATCCCAGTCCATCCCCACAACGTGGGTTCCGATCGTGACACGTGAAAGCGGACATATATTTCTTGGAGGTGGGGCAGTCCGGGAAATAACAATTACTCATCTGAGATCAGTTTACCCTAATACCCACGTCCCCTTCCTTAAAAAAAAAAGAAAGCCTCATTCTCTCCACCGTTACCAAAACATCTGCCGCCCTGGGATACGCCGTCGAAAATGCCATCGGTGAGCAACTTTGACATGTATTATGATGTTCTCAACGAGCGGGGCACCTTTTCCGAGGGGGATACCATCACGGGCAGCGTGTGCCTGGACCTGGAGAAGCCAACCAAAGTGAGGTGTGTCACCGTCAAAGTGAAAGGGGACGCCGACGTGCACTGGTCGGAGAGAGTGGGCAACGAGACGAGGGTCCACCGTGCGCAGAAGCGCTTTTTCAGGTTCAAACATCATTTAATTCCAGAGAGGTCGAAAGGTAAGAAATTAAATCCATTACGTTATCAGCGATTCACCGTTAAATATGCTGCTTTACTGTTTAGTGAGACAGGCGTTTTATAGGCGTAACGTTATCCATTAAGCTTGAACTGACCGCGGGTACTGTGTTGAGACGGTTCTTTTCTACCTGCCTCCAGGTAACCGCGTTGAACGGTGGTTTTCTACCTATATCCGATCCACGGTTACTGTTTCCGGTGTTACATCCATCTGCCGTCCCTGTTGTTCCAGCTGGACAGTATTTTGTCTCGTTTGTTTTTTTGTTTTTTTATTTGGTCACTCGAAGTGAGTTACAGATGGAAACGGGGTGCACCAAAACACAAAGAGAAGAAAAGCGGTCATGCTGTGGTGTAGGAGCCTGACCCTCGATCTGAAACTAGCAAAAGCCGAAACCACTTCCAACGGGGAGCCGGTTTCAGCATGCACTTCATACTGTTAAACTTGGGCAGCCACGATTCGGCTTTAAACTGCCAGGGCACTGTAACTCGTCAAATGATGATTTTTAAACTTCGTCAAGACTTTTGAAACAACGTAAAGTTTTAATAGGAAAGCCAGTATTTGGATATTGTGATCTTAGAATGAAGTTTGTCCTCTGCATTAGTGGACAGCTGCAGTGCCCGGGGAGCAATGAGGGGTTCCGTGTCTCGCTCAAGGACACATCTACATGCTTTCTGGAAGAGCCAGGGATCAAACCAGCAACCTTCTGATTGCTAGATGACCCAAAGTCATGTCTCCCCATAATACAAAGACAAATCATGCTATTAGGTTTTTGCTAGTTACTGGCTTCCAGTGTCCTGTTGTGTCATTGAACAAGACTCTGAACCTCTAACTGCTACCTGGGCGCTGCAGCTGCCCACCACGTATAATAAAGGTCAATTTTCCACGTCACGATTAGTCCCTATGTTGTGGGGGTGGAGACAGACTTACACAGAGCTTGGGAGAGTAGAGCCAGATAGCCTTCCTGATGCCCAGAGGGGGGTTCGAACTGGCAACATCTGGCTCCTCAGCTCTTGAAGCACACCCTTTACCACTGAGCTACTGTGGGCCCCTCACTGCTCCTCTACAATAGGATGGCTTAGAAACAGAGGAAAAGTTTCATTGTAAGACCACAATAGTCAAATAAAGTGGCTTTTTGTTTCTTTTTGTTGGTTTTCTTTTTTCTGTGTATAAGTGATGTCTTAAATGCTACAAGCTACTGTGTAATGGAGTCAAATTCCTCATATGCATTCCTCACATGATTAGCCCATGGAAAGACATGCATAGGGTCACCTTTTTTTCAACACTGTCTATCATTGGCTTATTGAGTCCATCACTTTACATTATCCGTCAGTAAGTTGAAAACTGACTGTGTTTGGACTAATTTATGACGGCCCCAGAGCCACATTGTAGGCAGCTTTAGGTCATCTGTTGACAACACACAGACATTCCCAACGGAAAGTTTCAAACAATGATTTATCTTCCAGACACTGTACTTCCTGAAGGGACCCACTGCTACGATTTCAGGTTTCAGATTCCACCAGGGTAAATACTTATTTGTGATGCTTGGCACAGTCACCAATTCCTCATTTTTTAAATTCTGAAATAAACTTGAGATTTGTATTGCCAGTTACTGTAAATATTTTAAACTAATTCCCCCCACCCACAGAAACCTGCCATCATCCTTTCATGGGAAACATGGAAAGATTGTCTATTCGCTTGAAGCAAAACTTTCCAGAAGCTGGAAAATGGACCATCAAGTAATGAAGGAGCTAAACTTTGTTTCCAAGTCCATTCCGAACATCCGTCCACTGATGGTGTGTAGAGGGATATTTGATCTACCTTTTAAACCCTCTTGAATGTCCTTAAAAATGAAATATCCTCAAACCACTGCAGTACTATCCGCAAGCTCATAGTCTTGAATGATATCTTGATGTGTGCTTAACAATCTAGGTAAAGCAATCCCAGAAAGTTGATTGGATGAACTGTGAGGATGGGGATTTTGAAGTGAAAAGAATCGGTGTTGGCACAAGTCGAGGAGACTCGATGTTTTTTTTTTTTTAAAGAAAATTGGTGAGGTTTCAGCTGCAGGGTGTGTGAGGAGGAGAAGGGCTCAGCAATGTCTCGAAAACAAACCAAGGAACTGACATTAAAAACCGAAATCCCCAGTTTTTCTGTCCCTCCCGCTGACAGCGAGAATTACAAGAAAGTGTGGAAGCCATTTTCATTTGCGTGTTGTCAGCTCAGCAGTAAACCGTTACCACCCTTGTAAAAATGGCTTCTTCGCACCAAAGTGAACGCAGGTGATCTAATGAATTAGAAACTCCATCAAACTACCCCAGATGTCGTTCTACACTGATACTGATTGCCAGTCCAACGGAAGCATGGCTTTATCATCATCATGTTTCAATATGTTTCCCTGCTAGAGTAGAAACAGACATGCTGCTACACCACTGTTTGTCCTACATTCAGTAAAAATGTAAACAGCAGTGTATAGGGAGTGTCTCGGGTCATGCTAAAGGCAGCAGCTAGCATGATGTAACCTAACCCTACGCTCCAGATGGATAAAATATACTTGTTAACAGAGGAAAAACCTCCGTTTTCAGCTTTAATGAGGAGGCGTAGAATTAGAGATCCCTGCCAGCTCGCTCACTGGTGTGATACCGAGATTGGGCGTGATTTCTTTTAGGCCCTTTTATCAGTATTGAGATAAAAGAAATCGAAGAGATGGAGAATTTAATGTCAGGCACATGTGAATCTCACCTAAGTTCACTCTTAATGCTCAGCTGTGAGGGGCATCAAATCCATATAATGTTATGTTTGTTCACATGATTCATTGCAGTCTTCACATGTTGCTGTCGTGGAAAAAGAAATTGGACTTTTCTCGAAAGGGAGCGTCCGAATGGATGTCACTGTCACCAGGAAGGCTTATGCTCCAGGTAAAATTAACAATATAATCTTTACATGCTCAGTAGCAGCCGTGTTACTATTGGGTTTCCCCTACTGACGTTACTGACCTGACCATATATTCCTCCCATAGTGGATAATTCCAGAGAGCGTCACTGTCAATACTAATAAGCTATGTTTTGCTTTTCATAGGTGAAACAGTGAATATTGTCGCAAAAGTCAAAAACTCCTCAGCCAAAAAAATGAAGCCCATATTCATTTTAAAGCAGAAAGTGGTGTACAATGTCAAGCACACCAGCAATGCTTGCAAGAAAGATATCTGCACGATGGTCGGATCCACCATACAACCAAATACAAAAGAAACAGTTGTTTGTCCGATGAGGATCCCTGCTGACCAAACTCAAACCATCCATAACTGCGACATGATCTCGGTGGAGTATTCCCTTAAGGTAGGTAATAGTGAGCTCTATGTGGCATTGTAAACCAAAGCAGTGCAACGTGACCTAATAGCTGTAGTTTTATGGAAGAAGAAAACATTCAGAGCATTTGGTCCATTCATGTTGATTTGTCCGGTACAGTGCAGACACAGATAACTCTCAAGATTTTTACCTCTGGTCTGTTTACCTCACACTTTGCATCTCATTATGCAACTTAAATGAAATTTCTGTGAAATCCTCCGTATTAAGATTTAAGTATAATTTCGGGTGACATAGCTCAGAAAGGAGCCAGTTATCTAGTAGTGGAAAGAATGGTGGTTCGATCGCTGGTTTCTTCCGAAAATACGTCGAAGTGCCTTCGAGGAGGACACTGAACCCCTAATTGTTTGGTACAACAGAGGAAAACTAGCCAGGTGGCTAAATCTGGCATACTTACATTCTAAATGTTCATTCATATGCACCGCCTCTATAAAGAAGATCATCCTCGTCATTTTGATTTACAGGTGTATCTGGACATCAGTTTTGCTTTTAATCCTGAAGTCCAGTGTCCTTTGACCATTGTTCCTGCTAGTTTGACATCTATTGGACAGTCTAGTGCAGCTACTGGACCGTACTTACATGGCGCTGTTGGAGGCCCAAGCAACCGTGACTTCCACCCCCGTGTTCCTTCTGCTGAACCATGTTTACCATCAGGTCAAGGTGCCCGAGAATACCCAGCAGTGTCAGGCAGCAATTCTGCATGGCACACAGAACAACCACCCTCATACCTCACTAGCCTGCACCAACCCTTTCCTGCTCCACCACCCGCTCCATTACGACGAGAAGAACCTCCATCTTATGAGTCTCTTTTTCCTTCATCTGCTACCGAAAAGTTTCACACTGTATCTGGTGAAACGAGAGAAAACTAATCCCACGGTTTTGACGATATACTTTGGTGCTTATTTATGTTCAGATGATGCTTGTCACCTTGTGAATGTAGTCATAATGGATTATGTTTAAACAGCGCTTTATCTAGATCCTAATAGCAGTAGGGCCTCTGGTGCTGTACTTGACCTACTTAATACTTTAATATCTCTTATTTACTTCTAATGACAATGTTAAATGGAGAGAATGTCATATCAAGACTTGAGAGGGTGGATTTTGTGTCTCCGTGATGCATCTGTCCCACTTTATGGTGCCATATTTATTTGGATAAATGTATCTAAATAAATTGGGATTCTGTAGAATTCTCCCATTTCATGTGTTGATATATTACCAATAGCACTTCTAAAGGGATTTTATATTCTTCCTGTACCATTACTCTATTGAATACTTTGGCACATTCTTTATTCATATCTCCAACCAAATGACTTTATGCAATGTTTGTGTGCAATTTCTATTTTTATGAGTCTCATAATAGTTGCATTTGTTGTTAACTTTTGCTGTAATTTACTATAAATTTATAAATGTACATAGAAATACAAAGAGTATATTTTCAAATCGTATTCATCACCATATCCTTGGTTTATTTTTTGCATGAACTTTTTTTTCTGGGTGAAATGTGTCATTTTTGATAATGAGCGATAAGAATGAAAGTGACTTGATCGTGGATTTTTCTGTTTTTTTCAGTCTATCTGAGAATTTAACTTTTTAAGATTCAAGAACTTTGTTGTCATTGAACAAGCACAACACAATTGCATTTGTGTCAGCTTCCCCTGTCAAATGCAGAGAATAAAAAGACAGAGACAAGATCAGAAATCTAAAACATCAGCAACTAAAAGTATAGTTTAAACAATAAATACAAAATATATGCAATATAAAGTAAAGTTAGGGGGCGGTATGGCGTAGCGGGTAGAGTGGTGATCTAACGATCAGAAGGTTGCGGGTTCGATCCCAGCACCTGCTGGGCAGCGTGTCGAAATATCCTTCAGCAAGACACTGTTCTACCCTAAGATAGACTAGCGACCTGTACGGGGTGTCTCCCTGCCTTTCGCCCAATGAGCACTGAGATAGGCTTCGAGACACAATTTCTGATAAGCTGTTGATAATGGATGGATGAAGTAGAGTGAGCGATAAAGTATAATACAATCCATGAGACGCAAAAACATCATCAGCAAAAGTGCAGTAAGAGTGTGGTAAAATTGAGTGGCTTAAATTGACACGTGTGTCATTAATGAAACAAAACCTCACTTGCAACACAAGAAGCTGGAAATCAGAGCACAAAATGACTGGGAAAAGAAGGCCTATGGTGATGCCCTCAACCATTTCAACTTGTTTACCCAAAGATGTGCCTGCACAGTTCTTTTTGTGTGCAAACATGGTTTCATGTACATGCGTGAAGGGTCAGATTTTAAATAGCCATAGATCGGGTCCTGTTTTCTCTGACTCATGAGGCCAAAAATCAGGCACATTTTCTTTGCAAATGTGTTTGACGTCTGAAAGAGAGTCAAAGATGATGGTACTTTTTGAATGCTAAATCTTCAGCAAAGTTACGACACACCATGTTCTTCATGAGGCTATTGCATTTTCTTAGGAAAGTCTTTGTTGATCTCTTGTTTTCCTGAATGGAAATAAAATGTAAGTATTGTCTTTTTTAAAGTTCCTTTAGATAGACCCCACTATTACCTACTTTAATTTGCCCTATGGAATAACGTTGTTCTCTGTTTATTTGCATAGCAACTAAGAAAAACAACATGTGACTGCAAAAGGCCCCAAAACATGTCCCCATTACTCACTGTGATTAGTGGGCAATCCTATTCAGCCTGGAATGGTGTTTTCTCCTTTATAACAGATTTATGCTCCTCTGATCTCATTAGTAGTCTGTGGAGAGGCAGTATAACATTAGACATAAACAGAGATCCTCATACTAAACACACGGCTACAGTGAACTGTATTTTTCCAAGTTCCAGAAAAATCACTCCCCATGTGGATAGCAGATAGGCAGATGGAGCAAAGTGGACATAATATATATATATATATATATATTTCATCGTGCATATCAAAATCCTACATTTTCTCAACCACTCACTGGTTTGTTTGATCATTGTAATACTTGTTTTTTTTTTCTTTATTGTAAAATGTAGTCAAACACACAGATCTAGACTAAACCCTTTCCAACAAGGAGCAATCAGCAGAATTGCAGGGGTAGGTCTGAATAACACTTACAAATGTACATACAAGGCTTTACAAACTGTAATTTTGGTGGCTTTTGAACATGTCAGATCCGTTTGAATTCAAGGAAAATCTTTTTCTTTTTTTTCCTTTTCGACTACACTGTCAGCATGAAATGTACTGCACACAAGAAAATCCACAAAAGGTCCTTTAAGCTCCCCCAGATTCCTTTTCCACGCATCTGATTGGAGGTCTGGAAATACTTTGCATAAAAAGTTGTCCCAGCCCACTTCTCCTGGGCCCCATTCATACCGTTGCCATTGGAGACCTTCAACAGCCTGTCTGTCAACGCAATGAAGAGAGGACCGCTAAAGCTCTTCCTCCTCATCAGCCTCCTCTACCAAGGTAAATAAATTAATCAAAAGTTTCAAAAAGTGCTTAGACCTTCAAAATTCAAGCAGCTATGTTTTCAAAATGTTCTCAAGCACTGTTTTATCATTATACCGAACAGCATAGCACAGCTCAATTCTGTGCTATCTGTTAGCCTGTTAGCAAGTATGGTGTTGGCGATGCGCCAGGACTCCGACAGGTGCATAGCTGGGGTTTTCTTTCTTCTAGTGTTGCTGCCTGTTGCTTATTATGGCAATCTAATTGTTTTACAAGATAATCAACCTTATTTGCAGGCTTCCATGCCATGGCTGTCACCGGGAGCGGGTACTGTGTGCGTGTTTGTGTGTGTGGGGGGGGGTGTTCATAACGGTCAGGTTGAGTTTAATCTTGATCAAGGACTTACCACAGCTTGGTTTTCCTGCTAGGCCTTTATATTTTTTTGCACCATGTCTCCTCCACAGAGGCATCTAGCTTTCTGATCCGTAATAGGCTCCTGGGTAGATGTCTCCAGGTGCAGGACAGGCACCCGGGAAGTCATCGAGTTGCACTGGGGGAGTGCACCGTGAATTCATCTTTTCAAGAGTGGCACTGGCTCCCTGAGAACCAGGCCCTCCGCAGCCGCCACACAGGTGAGTGTCTGACTGCCCTGGGTGAGCAGTATGAGGGTGTTCGTCTGCAGCCCTGCATCTCAAGGGATGAGTATGAAAAGACGGAGATCAGCAGAGAGGCTGGCAGCCAGGTATGGTCCTGCTCCAGAAAGGGCCAGCTGACCCTATTGGGGAAAGGTTTGCACCTCACTGCTACACAGGATTCCACTTTGGTCTTCCTCTCCAAGGAACACAAGCAGGTAAGATTATGAAAGAAATGTATAGTTGACCAGAGTTGGCAAAAATATACACACTCACACATTTTGATACTTTTAACTAACACCCTGAGCTAAATGGGAAGGGTGACATTATATCCATTGTGGCATTATGCAAATTTGCTTTTGTGGGTCAACCCCCATACAAACAGGGCAGCAGGTGGCGGACACTGGCAAACCAGACAGTGTGCAATGAGGGAGACCGCAGCCCCCATCAAACCCATCACCATTCCCACCAGCATCAGTGGGAGAGAGTGAGGGTTTTCCCAAATGCCATCTCCAGTGTACACAAACACCTTCAGCCAAGTGAGAAAAAGGACAAAATCTAATCATAGAGAAAATAGGATTCACATAAAAATGTGTTATGATTATAATTTCCTATTTACATTTTTTATTATCCTAACACTGAAATGAGAGATTGATTCAAATTGATCCTGATATTTCCACACTACTTCTGATTTTGTACTAAGCCCATCCTATTGTTTCCCCTGTATAAAAAGATATGCTGGCTTTTTTGTTAGACTGACAAAGAAGTAGAACAAATCTTCTTCCTCTGTATTTGTAGCTCAACAGCCCATATTCTATATTTGTACATGAGTGCTTCCCTGGTGGATTGTAGATCAGATTACCACACAGCTGCCTGTAAACTTGAGTGATATCGTCAGGAGCTCATTAAGTGCTCATTTTACGAATCGATACTGCCCTCGTCTGGAAAAGACGTAAATTGCACCATAAATTATTACAACTTACTTTCGTCTTCGTCTTTAAGATGGTTATTAACATATTTTGATTTTGACTCAGAACAGATAACAGCACACTCATCCCCATCAATATCCTACTTTTAGAAATTAAAGTTAACAAATCAATGTCCAAGACTAAAAAGTCATAAGGACACATAATTAAACTGGATTACATAACTCAACAAATAATACAAATTGAAATACTGGCATATTTACTTTATTATATGATGTATATTGTAAAAAAATGACAGTTGATGGTTTTGTGTGTTTGGTAGTGTGAGATGGGGGTGGAGTTCAGTAATGATAAATTATTGTAAAGGGGAGCTGCTGCTCCATGTTGAGATGTTTGAGTGTCACAAAGGATTGTGGGGGGATATGACTGAATAATTTGCAGCCCAAATACTTGAATTAAAAATAATGGTGTTGAAAAAATTGAGTGGACGACAGGAAGATCTAGATTTGGTACTCTATTTGGTACTCTTTGTTATTCTCACCATTTTTAAACTCTGCTAATTGAATGTTTTACCCTCTGCTTTCAGTTGAAGATGGAATGAACCTTATCACCACTGAAAAGGACCTTGTTACAGAGCTGTCTCCTTTGTCCTCAAGCACAAAATTACCTGCAGACCCCACCATGATATTCTTCAGCATGGACTATGGTAAAGTTTGAACTTAAGTCATTCCTGTTAGGACATTTTAGGTGTGCCACAAGACCTACCGGTACAAAATACAATGGCAATAAATGTTGTAATGGAGGAGGGTTTTACGTGTCATGATTTAATCTAACATTGTTAGTGAAGAAAAAAATAACTTCACACTATATTGATATAGTGCAAAGTGATGGTTAAGTCTGATTTTTGACTGTTTTCCTAGTTTACAAATCTAAAATGCAAACCATGTAAAACCTCTAAGACTTTCTTTTGACCCCAAATTATTTACAAAATGTAATAACCCATTGTAACCTCTAGATGGCACTAGAGCTTATTATGTGGGAATTTTCGCGGTGCGTTCTAGTGTGCGGTTGTGACAGCAGTCCATACAAATTTAAACAAATTCTTTTTTCCATTGGCTTAGAGATAGAACAATGGCTGTTGAATGCCCTTTTAAGAAATATGATGTTACCTTGCTCTGTGTTTGTGCGTAGGAATGA
>OMLC01000144.1:0-25732 GCA_900302585.1 Regalecus glesne
CGCGCATTTTCTACATCAGTCTATAGAGGACGACAAATTCAAGCACAACTGTGAGCCATTCACTGCAGACCCCACATCAGAGGATTCAAGTCGTCAGTTGAACGCTTGCTTGTGAACACTGCCCCCTGTCTTCAGCTCTGAATTAGGCAAGACATATTCTCAGGAGAGAGCACAGGGCTTGAGTTCACACTAGCCTATAACTCTGATGCACTGTTAGAATGATGCCTGTATATTCCCTGTTTTTCAACCAATATTCTCAATTCTCAAATAATATACACACAGATGTAAGATATACCATCTCTCACACACTGGTGTAATATGTCCTGCAGGACACATAGTCCTGGAGGAAAACGTCCCTCTCGCTGAGGCCCTGCAGGAGAAGAGACTTCCAGAGACTCTGTTCAGGACACTGTCAGCAGACAACCACGGTACAGCCAAGAAAATCCCCTTCCCCAAGCTATTCTTATTTCTTGCTGCATCCATTGGATGTGTCTTAAAAGCATGCCTGGTGAACAAAAGAGCACTTGTATGTGTATGTTGGGGGCTGTGGTAGCCTAGTGGTAGTGGATGGACTTTGGAAATTAATGAGCAAGAAATTTTTCGCATTTGAACCAAATAACTTACGACTCAACTAAATATATTTACATAGTGAAAAATAGTATAACCATTATGGGCGCTCATATACCAGGCATTCAGAGCCCTGGGGTATTGTAGGCAAACAATATTGATGACTGTGTGTAGCACTCCTGAAATCTTCACTGACAGTTGACCTGCTACTGCCTCCGTTTACTGTCCTCAGATCTACACCTGAAGCTATCTCTACCTCAGGGTTATGAGGCCAACCTGCACCCTCTCCTTATCATTGTGTAAGTGATATCGACACATATGACCAGCCAAAGTGGTCACATGTCAGATCATGCATCAGCAAAAAATTTCAAATTCTCAGGGTGGCTTAACTGATCAGAAGTATCTTTATTATTTTTCTGAAATGTATACTACTGATGCACAATGCCTGCATTGTATAAGAGACTCTTTGAGATTATCGAAGAAAGGACATAACACAGCCAGCGGTGATTCCACATCACATCTTCAAGGACCTGTGGTCCCTTTTTTTCCTGTCATCTCAAGTTACACACCTGTTTCTGCGTCCGCTCATCTTGCTTCTCCCCCCATACAGAGATGCCGTTCCTGGCATTCAGTCAGTCACAGAGGAATTTGCCCTCGACTGGCCTCAGGTCCTCTCCAGCACACATAACGTGGCCTTGGCCTGGGTGGATGGCAGGAGCGGACCTGGTCGTGGACAGAAGACCACCGCCGTTGACCCACGCAAACTAGGATCAATCAGAGTCAAAGATTACTTGGGAGTTGTGGAGTCAGTGCCATTATGCCCTAACATCAGACCGAGTAATTTTTAATCATGATTGATTGATTCTGTTGTTAATAAGTCTGGCCTTATTCTGGCATTTATCCACAGCTGGTTGATGCAACTGCCGTACATCGATGATCGTCGGATAGCCCTCTATGGAAAGGTCCTGCAGCTTTTTTAATTCTATGGGGGTGGAAATAGTTGATTTTACCAAGCCATGCACACATATTGTGAATACTGTGTTGCCTAAGTGGTTTTCATGTGTATACCTACAGGGATTTGGTGGTTATTTGACTCTCAAGCTGTTAGCTGCGACAGATAAATTATTTCAATGCACAGCCGCCGTGGCACCTGTAACTGACTTCAGACTTTACAGTGAGTCAAACACACCCAATGCTCAAACGGTGGGGCTGTAAAACTGAGTGAATATAAAGTAACAGTCATTCTGCTTCTTTCAGGTGCTGCCTTCTCAGAGCGCTACCTGGGCCTTCCAGCGAAGGAGGAGCACACTTACTCTGTGAGGCTGTTGGATGAGTCCACTGTGCCACAGTGGCTTTTTAAGTTGGAGGACAGCTCAACATTTACCAGAATTTTGATTGGCTCATGCAGATTAGATCCTGGTAAGGTGTAGATGAATTAAACAACATCCATCCATCTCTCCTGTGTAATTCTTTTCAGACTGCGTCCTTGTTGGAGGAGGTAAGCAAGCTGAAGGATGAAAACTTCCTAATTGTGCATGGAACAGCAGATGGTGAGTTCATTCTTATAACCAATATGATATAAGATCTATCATGTGTGATATATTGAATATAAAATGATCATATTTTCGATATCATGTTTTAATGCAAACATTGTCTTTTCATGTACGTGTCTCTGTGAATGATGATGATGATGATGTGAATGCATCTTTCTCTATGGATACAAAGCAAGAGTTCATTTCCAGCACAGTGCCGAGCTCTTGAGCCGCCTGGTGAAGGTGGAAGCCAACTACTCCTTGCAGTTGTATCCAGATGAGGGGCACAACTTCAGAGAGCCCCGCAGCATCCAGCATCTCCAGCGGACTCTGGTAAACTACCTCCATACCTGCCTGAGGCACAGCCTCCTCACAGATCCCATAGAGGAGCCAGAGGAAGAGGAGGACTGAGCTGAGAGAGATCCCTTCTTCTGGAAGGACACTCTTAGGACTTGTGTAGCATCTTCTGCATACTGTTTGGTCAGACTACCAGCCTGGATAGCAACGGAGTGGGGACCAAACACATCAGACTACCACCTAGGAAATTCTGGAAAAAACTTTATTCATCCTTTCACACATTGTGCAGGGAACTGTTTAAGACCCCATTTGTTTACACCAGTCACAAGAGATGATCTGTGGAAGCAGGTGACAGAGTCGAGAAAAACGTTTACATGCATGTCTCAATGGCTTCATGATGTGGAGTAGTTCATCACACGTTTTCCTCTGATTTGCAGATGTTAATTTAGCCTGACTTGGTTATGTGGTGTAGACAGAAGCTGCCTAAAATGTTATCAAATCAAGCATCCCACTGGTTTGCTACTATCACCTCTATTAGTATGATATGGAATAATTGATGAATTGAAATGTCTCACACCATGCATTCATGTTCATGTGAAAAACTGACAGAACAAACTGAAACAGCTAAAGATGAACCATAGTCTGTGATGGTCTTTCTTCATATTGGGTTGTGTTTTTTCTGTCTCACTCTTTTTCTGGGGGTTTCTTAGTTCTGTTTTTCCCCATGTATTGCAAACTATGATTCATTTGAAACAACAATCGGTCCTCAATGTTACAGTCAACCAAGCCACACTAAACTCTTAATGAAACCTTGCTTCATACTGGTGAGCTGCATGCAGTTGTTTTGAAATTGAATGCCCTTGTGACTAGACAACTACCCCTTCCCTTTTTCCAACAGTCCTTGATAATAAAGGATGAGCATCCTGTTTTACAGCAAGCTGTTTGGTTTTGTTTTTTTCTGTGTATGCCATTTGCATTATTCTCAGGCCATGGTTGCCTCTATAACTATGTGGATTATAATATATTAGATAGGGTTAGATTAGATTGTTTAAAATACATGACCAGGGCTGGTGGAATTTGTCTTAGGTATTCAACCTTTCCTATTGTATAGGATAAATGAGCAGTTAGAGGTTGAATATCTTGCTCGAGGATATCTCGACACATTTTCTCCAGGGGCTGGGGATCAAAGCATTAATTACTAGATGACCATCCTACCTCCTGAGCTGTACTGGTATGGTACCCTATGAAAATAAAGAATAATCTGTAGCATCCATTTAGATTTTCATTGATTGTGTCCAACTTTAAACCTTTCAAGTTTTACCTCTTAACTGTTTGAAATAAATAAATGGATTCCCTTATCAGTCCCACAGGGGGAAATTTGGCAAAGCATCCACACAGCATCATAGAACCTCACCCTGCTTGACCAGATAGTTAAGTGTAATCACCTGTTGTGATCAGATGGCTGCAACACCTGCCACAACAGGTGAATGTAGTTTACCTGGTGGAACAGAAAACCAGCAGTACAGGAGGTCCCTGAGAACAATGGTTTAAGAACCGCTGCACTATACAATGGTACTTTGGATTTACAGCTGGTTCAAAAAGCAGCTGCTAGATAATTCACTAGAACTAGCCACAGCTCCCACATTACCCCTGTTCTTGCATCACTTCATTGGTTCCCCATGAAATTCAGAATAACCTACAAAGTTCTGTTGATTATATTTAAAGCACTGCATAATCTTGTCCCCAGTTATATTTCTGATCTCTTCACTCCTCATTTGCCCGACCACTCTGATCCTTGAAACCTCAGTCTTTTATCCATACCAAACACCAACTGCAAAACTGAAGGTGACCACACCTTCAGTTTTAGCCCCAGATATCTAGAATAATGTAACTCCAATCTATTATATTGGATTGGGGAATAGTTGTATTCACAGTATTGTGAAATGGTGACATATGTACTCTTAGCACTCTTAGTTGAAGGGTGACCTTCCCCTCTTTACATAGGTCTCTTTGACTCCACGTTCAAACCCTCCTTATCAAGGACGTTCCTCCCTATCAAGGATGTACACATCTGCATCCTTGAAAGAGTGGTCACTGGCCTGTAGATAGGCATAGACTGCAGAGTCCTGGCCTGACATGTTAGGTGCTCTGTGGTGTGGCATCCTCTTGCTTAGAACATGTTCTACATTCCATAGTTCTATTTTCTATAAGGGTGGGGATGCCTGCAGTCTAAGGTGTTACCTGTATGAGTAATGAGATGTTTAATTAAATATGTCATCCAATGTCATGAACTGATTAACCTTTTTGTGATTTCCTTACCTGGATTATTGGGCGCACATCAAGATGAATCTTGGTCTGTTTTAAGCGGCTTCTAAAAGCCTATCTTTCTAGGCAAGCCTTTTGTTTTCGGTTTTTAGCTTGGTCAGATTCGGTTTGTATCATGTTTGAGTATACTTTAATTTATATTGTCTATTTACTCTTATTTTTCATGATTGTATGTAAAGCACTTTGCAACCACGTGGTTTAAAAATCCTACATAAATAAACATTTACTTGCATACAATGGATAAAAGGATTGTGTAAGCAGAGGCACACAAAACGTCAAAAACGTTTGAAGAGGACATTGGCCCTTATGATAGCCTCCATTTCAGAATTAAGTAGCCTCTTAATACTGTGCCCTTTACCTGCCACCTGAGCAGTGAATAGAATGACAGCGGACTATGTCATATCCGTCTACTCTGGGTGCGTGCAGATTTTTAAATAATGTTGTACAGCAGCTTTTTTGTCATATAACCCATCCACTTTGCGAAATAATTATATGATATATTCCAAGAGAGGCTTGGCTCTCATCTGACAGGCAGGGTCGGTGTCTGAAGTCACACAAGGAAGTCAGACAACACGAGCATGCCCTGATTTCAAGCTGTCGTCAGAATAGAAAAGGAGAGATGTCCAATCAGCATACACCTACTTATCTTTAAGCCAATCACATATCCTTACACTCTATAACCCGCCCATCCAGCGTCCAATCCACCAACTGGGTACATGCGGGCCTGAATCCCTCTTCAACCTTCTGCTTACCGGAGGGGCACCTTCAACCATCTCCGCAGTGCACTGGCTTCCACAGTTTCACAGATTCAGTGAAAATAACTCTGTCAATAGAGCCACCATGTCCTTTCTGACGGTCAGCAGGCTAGCGCCTAAACTCCTCAATTCAAAGGTAAGAGGACACAAGTTGTACCTGGCGCTACTCTTACAGTCTTACCGGTTGGACGTTAGCATCTGAGCTAACTACGGGTGGCTAGCGACTTTATCCCAACGGCGATCCGTTTCACGTTCTGTAGCTGGCCAACTCTAGCCGTGCTGGGCACAATTTTTGGATTTATTTAATAAAAATGAGGGAAAGCCCTACATTAATCTACATTATTTCAAAGTAACTTGTATTTCCTGTTTTTTTTTAAATTATCCAATGCTGATACCTATACGCCTGAGTCAAACCACTTGTGAGTGTGCCCCCGAGTTAGCAAAGATTAGCATTTGGGAAACCTCGCCTCTTTGTGTTGGCCTGACACTACCAGAGCCTAGTCGAATTCCCCTCAGTAGTCGCGGCGTTCGTCTTATTTGAACGTTTCTGTTTCTTATGTCTTGAACATATGGTATTGGGTACGACTGATTTGTTACAGGAACGTTCAATAATCATTATTATTCAGTCAAAACAACTTTTTGACCATCTTTCTCTTTAACTCGTTTGACCTTCACGTTAACATTTCATTATGGAATAGTAGAATTTCATTAAAGCATTTAAAAACATTCTTGCTTGCTTGAATAGATTAACCCGTTATACATAAGGACCAACAAGACCCGTTATTGTCATCTGAAATTACCATAGTACTTACCAGTCTTTAATTGCCCAGTTAATGACATTTAGGTTCACTCATTATGCTCCGAATACCCTCTTTAAGCAGTACACATGAGTGATTTACTAACATGTCTGTCCCCTCTGACTGTATATTGCAACCTACTGTCTTACTCCAGTAACCTCCAGTCTAGACTCCTTAAACTTATTGACTTCAACCTTTGCCACCCACTATAGTGGATTTTTAGGTGAATGACTGACGACATATTAAACTCATTTAAACAGTGGATTGACACGGTTTCCTTGAACCCAACCCAGATTTATCATAATCCCTTGTTATCAGAGTTAAAATTAGGGGAGTAAAGCATGTTCAGTCTTACTAATGTGGTCTTGTTATCAGCTGTAATCTTTGTTCAGAAGCTTTATTAGTGAAGGGGCTTTAGTAATTGTTGCTTAACATGTCATGGTCTGACAATCTTATTTATCACGAAGTTTATATCACAGGGGGTCTTTCTAAAGGTGAAACATTGTGAAATAGTAATCTGATCGATAGAGATTCATTTATTTTATACAGTAACGTATAGGTGACATCCCTTTCCATGTCCATGTGGAATGTTCTTTGTTTAGGCAGTCAAACCTGTTCTTGAGCACAAAAAACTGGTGGAAGAATGTTATGCCAAGATATGTTAAAAAGGCTCATTTAGTAGTTATGGCTAAACAATGTTTAGCTTCCATAATTCCACTTTCAATATAGCACATAGGCAAACCTGGCTGCCTGCAGAACAAAGGCTATGGTCCCACTGTACCCTCAGTGAGTGAGACGGCTACACTTTCTCACCAAATGTGAAAAATACAAACACCTAAGAGAAACATATTTCAAACCATCGGAACAAAAGAGAACATGTTTCCTTAATTTACTGGATGAAGAAAAACTACCACTCCTACTAGAGGAGTTGGACAGCTGTAGGTTAGCAGCAGCCTATGTCGCTGCATACCTTAAGATGGGGACAGTGAATATAGCTCTTGAGGCACTGGGTCTGGTGTGGTTTCTTTCATTTTCAAATTGTTTCTGTGTCCATCTGAGTTGTCTGTTAAGCTTGGGGTTTTTTTAGTCTTCTTTTCTTCCCATTTCCACACTGTGTTTTAGGTCAAAAACAGGACTTAGGTGTAGGTCTATATCCCTCTATGGAGTAATCTTGCTTTTGCCCTGAAGTAGGGGGACACATGGAAGGAGTGGTTACTTGTGCTGTATATTTGCTGTGTGTTAAAGGCCTTGGGCTGTTACATAATCCATCTCAGCTGAGTGTAGACAATGTGTAACTATGATGAAGTGAGATCATCCTTTGTATCTGTCATGAACCACTGAAACTATAGTCCACTCCCCTCAGTTGTGCAGCATGGGTTACCATAAGTCGGAGTGGGGCCAGCTGTCTCCGTGCCTGAAGCTTCTCTCTCCTACTGACGAGGGTTAAACTTTAATAGGGGAGACCAATATCAGCAGTAGCAGTCTCATCTGCTTGCTGCTCCAACTCTGGAACCAAGCTTACTGGAGGTAAATTCAGACGTGTTCTTAGCCCTAGTAACTGCTCCCCGAGCGCCATATGTTGGCAGCTCACTGCTCCTATACAATAGGTTGGGTCAAAAATGCAGAGAAATCCAAATTTCCCCTTGCGGGACTGATAAGGGAATCCTTTCCTTTCTTTCTTAACCTATTCTATAGTACTCTGTTCCTCAAATATAGCTCGTCATTGTATTTATAATTTTCACCAAGTAGAAAAACCCAAAGCATGCCATGAATACAAAACATACCTTTTGTATTTTCAGCTAAATACTGTTCTGAATTCATCTCGGAGAATCTAGTTTTTATTCTGAACTTTTACATCTATTTACAAAGGTGTTTTTACTGTAATTGGAAGTTGGAGATTAACACATTAAAAAGGCATTGTTTTGAGAGTCGTATCTGAAGCGGTCAGAATGTCTATGTTTATTCCTATGGTTAATACAAGGGAATTTGTAATTGGGAATTGGACACAAATGTCACACCCATAACATTCTTGAGAAAATATTTTGTGAAATTATTGGTGGGTGATATGGAAAGGAAAATGAATGCCCCACATTTACTGAGCTACATGGTAGGATATGAACCCGCTTGACCCCCAGCTGTGCGCTCTACCTGCTGAAGCTCCATCATTTTAGAATCTGACTGAGCTTCATCACATTGGTAGTGTGAATACTCATAATGGCCAAAAGATTTCAGATGATAATACTCCTTGAAATTTAATGGGTAAGGTAATCCTTTTAATTAATTTAGAGAATGACATTGTCTAAGGATAGGATGTAGTGTTAATGTAAAGTCCACTGAGGCAGATGGTTAATTTTTGATAATGGTCTATACAAATAAATTCACTTGACTTAAATTCATCCAGATGAAAATAACATTGAAAGATGAACAATATTGAATACCCTATGTAAAACATAATCCAATTAGTGTATTTTTAACAATAGGCCTTGTAATTTTCCTCTCTAATATTTTGATTGTGAATGGTTTCCATTTTTATCAATATCTTTTTTAAGCATCACAGTATTTATAACTGCAATGGACCTACGTACATATGTGCTGTTTGTTCTCTAGTTGAATGTCAAGTCATACAATTTATGATGATGATATTTGTACACTTAATGTATCATAAGGAGCATAGATATCCAAAAGAGATTCATTATGATGTTTGAACTTATTGAATATTACTGGGGAAAAGTCCTATTAATAGAATGTCTTTGCTCCAGATTGAGATAAGATGTGCGCTATGGTTTTGTTCAGTCTTCTGGAAAAAAAAATATTTTACAAAAAACAAGAGAAGCAACCAAAATGTAGAACTTCTTGCAACTGCAAGAACAATTAGCATTTCTGACCAAGAGTAGAACAGTGGGTTTGAGTGAGTTTGACATCAGACTCCCATAGTATTTGGGTCTTTTCCTGGTAGCACCATTTCAGAATTGACCACTTCTAATGTCACACCAGTCTGTCTGTAATGGATAATTTTGGATGCTACTCAAAGGGTAATTTCCTGTCAAAATAGCTGGAATAGTCTAGACCAGACTATCAGCTGAGAATAGAGGATAGGCTGGGCAAATCCAGGTGAAGGGCAGTACAGCCCATATTGAAATAACTTTGCCATTAAAATCAATCTCTGCAAGCATTCATGACTTCAAAGACAGTAAGTTGAAGAGAAACCTTTAAGTTTGAGTTATAACACATTTATATATATGCCATTCAGAATGATAAATGGGTAGGGACAAGTTTTTTGTCTTTTTTCCTTATTGCAGAATTGCATGGTTTCAATCAGTCACCAAGTAACTACGCTGCAGTTGTTGATGTTTTTATGCTGTTAATAACAGTATGATATGAACTATAAAGCTGTCCACCCCCACAACTTGGGGACTAATGACATCTATAAAAAATAGTTCAGTATACTTTTTTTCTTCTGAGCGCCAGTGATTTACCATCCAGCATCTGATCAAAACCCGCGATAAGATTAGGTCTAAGGAAAGGAAAAGGAGAGCCACTTTATTAGGTAATTATATTCTTACAGTGGAATTTGTCTGCATTTAACCCATCCTATTGTATAGGAATGGGCAGCTGAAGTGCTCAGGGAGCAATTATGGGTTCAGTGTCTTTCTCGAGGACATTTCAACATGTTTTCTGAAGGAACCAGAGATTGAACCACCAATCTTGCAATTACTAGATGACCTGCTCTACCTCCTGAGCAATGCTGCCCCCAAGGAGGTAAACACATTGATTAGTACTGGAGTTAGGGAAATGTAATCTTTCTCAGTCTAGTGACTCATGGTTTTCTCTTCATTTATCATTAATGGGCAAATTGATAATGAATTACTGTTCGATTACATTGTTGCCCCATGCTACATATTGTATCCTGTTTAGGCATGCACGGGGATGAGTTGGTTGATATTAGAATGATATAAAGTGAAATCTTTAATGACAGTATCCATCTGTGAATGGATTTTTTTTCAGCTGGATCATAGCCTCATCCTTTAAGATTGAAATTGTGTAGAATTTGACTTAGAGGTTCGTTTTACATATTACGATAAGTCTTCACATTGTGGAGGTGGACATGGACTTAGATGGAGCTTGGGGTATTAAAGGTGGATGGCCTTCCTGATGTCCTGAGGTGGGTTCAAACCTGTAGTCTCTGTCTCATCAGTTCCTTGAAGTGCACACTACTGCTGAGCTACTGTGTGGGTTTCCTCCCACCATCAACAAAATATGCATGCCAATGTTGATACATACTCATAGCTCAGTGGGTAGAGCGGTTGTCTGGTGATCAGAAGGTTGCAGGATCGATCCCCAGTCCTGCATACAGCATGTCGAGGTGTCCTTGAGCAAGACACTGAACCCCTAACTGCTCCCCGAGCGCCATATGTTGGCAGCTCACTGCTCCTATACAATAGGTTGGGTCAAAATGCAGAGAAATCCAAATTTCCCCTTGCGGGACTGATAAGGGGAATTATTATTATTATTATTATTATTAGACCTGTCTTGTTTTTCAGGGTGGGTTGAATGCAGAACAAATTCAATTTATGTATGTACAATGAAAAATACACTGTCTCCTCTAAACAATGCTCCCTTTTATCTGTCGGGGTGTCTGAGTTTGGTGCAGCAATATCACAGCATATTCTGTTCAACATAATCATATTCATTATGAAACTCTAAATCATATCCATAATGTTTACTAATCTTATGCTGCACAGAACAGACTTTTATTCAGTAGCTATATAGAGAACAGAGATTCGGGTTGACTAATCCTTGGAATTCACTCGTCACTCATGCTGATTAGTGGGGCTCAGAAGATGGATATAGCGCTCCACTAAAAACACCTATAAATGAAGAGTAGGGAGGAAATTTAAATGTAATGTATTTGGCATATTTTTCTATTTGAATTAGTGGTGTGCCGTTTACTACAGGGTCATGTAGCCTTTCACAATAGCAGCAATAACGGTGATAACAAAAATGGAAAACAAAGAGATAGGGTATCAATCAGTATGGGAAGATAAAAAAATGAGGTATTGGAATTGGATTTGAACGGAAAAATGTGGATTGGCACATCTCTACATCTCAGGGCTGCTTATAGGGAAAAAATCTGCGCTTTCTCTTTCTTAAGGGGTAAAACACATTATTTTAAACCTTCTTTGATTCCCCTATGTCATGCGTGGTATCAAAGTCACCAATAGCCCATATTGTGTAGCTGATTTGGGTGGTTTACAGTGTTAGATCAATAACTATGGCATGAGAAGACAGTTGGCAAGCTAATATCCCCCCCTCACCTTCAGCTCCCCCACCCTCACTTCACTCTTATCTCTAACTTTCTCCCCCTCCTTTCAATTTTGGCAAAATGTGAGTGGGTCAAGGAAGGGTGAGTCAAGGGAATGAGTGTTTGCTTACCCTTTAATGTCTATTATGAGGCATTGGGAGCACAATCCACATAATAAACGTTTTTTTCTTGAAATTGATAAAGTAATGTGCATATTAACACTAGCCCGTTATTTCACTAGTGTCTTTTCTGAATTCTTATAGCGCTCACTAGTCCACCTGTTGCATAATCAAGTTTCCCAAATGCTAATGGTACCACTTATCTAGATGACAGCCACTTTTAGAAAATGATATGAGTCTTGAACTTTCAAAGGTTTGCTCATGTGCAGTTTTGAGGTGATTTCTCAACTACTGTAATAGTAAAGAGAGTTTCAGTTCTGCTTGATTTTGGATTTTTTTTCTAACCTTCAGTTTGTTTTTTCATTCCCCACTAAGAACGCCACCTATGTCCTTGTGGCTGCCAGACATGCCAGCACATCAACAGTGAGTACCTAGTCTGCTTCTGGGTTGTATCAATACACTGCTGCTTTGACTTGAATTGTGTAACCATTTATAATCTGAAGAATTTACACAATTATGCTCTTGGGTAGAAATGCAACATGCTAGATGTTTTTGGTTAGCTTTTCTTAAAATAAATGACTGTTAAGATGGATTTGTGAATAAGTAAGGCATGTTAAAATAACCTTACATCAGATTAGACTGATGATTCTATGTTTTAACAACGGGGCCTGAACTTGAGTCTCACTGGACTATTTTTTGCAGAATCTGAAGGATGTTCTGTCAGATCTTATTCCCAAAGAGCAGAACAGGATCAAGAACTTCAAACAGCAGTATGGCAAGACAAACATTGGCCAGATTAGTGTTGATATGGTAGGTAACTCTTAAGCCCTGTCTATTGATTCAAAGTGTTTATTGTCACTCCAGTTGTGACTCTATTACAGAAACATGAGATAAAGGAGAAGGTATATAATTAAAGGCGTGTGCGTGTGCGTGTGCGTGTGCGTGTGCGCGTGCGTGTGCGTGTGTGTAATGGGGTAAGAATCATTCAAGTATAAAATGCAATGATGGGTGCATATATGATCAGTAGTCAAAGATACTACATCAATCTTAATCAGATTTTGTAAAGATAGGGTTGCATTTGTGTTAGTGTGAATGTTTATTAAGTATTATATTATTGTTATTATAATCATTGTAATTACTATATAAGACTGAATTTTAGGGATTCGTGGATCACCAATAAAGAATATTAATGAAATGAGTTACAGTGTTTTGAGCTGGAAACTATTTTCTGCTGAATTCTGAGAAGTCCTATTCAGTGAAACCATTGGTCTAATCCATGACAGCCAAGATGAAGATTAGACAAAGCCCTTTCACCTAATCCATCTGGGCCTCCCTAGCTGTATTAATTGTGTCAGGCATCACTTCTGCTACTTCTCTCCGATAAATGATCAAAAATGACACTCCTTCGTGTTTTACCAGGACGGACATATTAGCTGAGTCGCTGAAATATTTACCTTACAGTGTCCTTTCAACCTGACACAACTTTTTCGCACAAACACACGCACACACTACTGCAGCTGCATTGTCATCCTGATCTGTTTATCATTCACTTTACTCCTGACCTCATTTTGGTTGCAATGACAATTTTAGGTGAGTCATGTGGGTCAGTAGTTCTACTTCATGATTTACTTTGAAATGGTGATTCTGAAATGAATAGCTGTGACACTTCAGTAAAGCTGTTCTTGAATATAGCTAGTGCTTTTAAGTCATCATCATACATATATGTATTTTCTGCAATTTGGAAAGTAGATGGCTATTGATAACCAAACCTGGCAACGGCTAAACATCAATAAATTTTTGCAACATCAAGGTTAATTACTAACTTGCATAATAAAAGGTCAATTTTTTACATTTCATGATAGACTACAATATCCTGCTTTTATTGTAACTGATGAAAAAATAAACTTTGTAAATTTATATAATTATTGGAAATGTAATTTGTACACATGCTTTGCTAATTTTCATATCCAGGTTTATGGTGGTATGAGGGGAATGAAGGGTCTGGTGTATGAGACATCTGTGTTGGATCCTGATGAGGTGTGTATTCTAAAGGTCAAACATTATTAGAATGAAGACTTTATTGCATAGTGGTTTATGTTCTGAACTCATCTGTCCCCTTTTTAGATGAGCCCTAATCTAGATAAAAATATAGTTATCTAAATTGCTTTCAAACGCATTTCTACTTCTTTACTTGAGATTAAAAGCAGCAGCTTTTATCGTGACACTTGGTCAGACACTAAATGAAACGATATCTTCTATCAGGCAGATTTATTGGTGGCTTTAGTACGCTATATGAGAGCCCGTCTACATTCTCCTAATACAGTGATCTAAATAGGTTTCAATATACCGAATCACTGAGGACCCACTGGTGGTCATTTGAGTCGGTCCCCACTAAAAAAAGAAACATTTCTGACAAATTGTAGTTAAACTGATGTTTGATGTTATGTTGTTTTATGTGTTGAAAATTAAATGAAACCCTAAATCCCGAACGATGTCACATTGTGGGGGCAGCATAGTTCAGAAGGTAGGGGGTCATCTAGTAATCAGAATCTTGGTGGTTTGATCCCTGGTTCCTTCAGAACGTGTATCAAAGTGTCCTTTAGCAAGACACTTAACCTCTATCTGATTGGAATAATATGAAAATTAGCCTGGTGGCTAAATCTGGCATATTTACATTCTAAAAATGTTAATTGGTATTAACTGTTCCTATAAAAGGATTCTATTCTATCATCACAACATACTGTAAAATTCAAATGACTAAACCACCTAAATAATTAATCAAGTAAGAGAATTTAGTTTAAAACATGTGAACAAAATATTGTTTGAATAGAAACAAATTGGTCTCTGTAGCAGGATAGCAGCACTAAAATTAATTATAATGAATTGCATTAAGCCATAAATCATCCATCATCATCAATATGAGAGACAGTGGCCACATTAATTGTTTTTGCCAATATCAGATTTGTAACCTTGATTGTTGAAATTAAATCTGTGGCGAGCTTGTTGCAGCTAAGTTAACAATGATGGACAGGATCTTCCTTAGGTAAGTTAGATGTTCAGACAGAATTGTGACCGGTAGCGAAGCTCCTTTAGTTTCTGATTTCAACACTGATTTGTTCTTCATAATGTAGCATAATTGGAGTGATCAAGGGCACCCCTTGGAAATGTCTATAGTGAATTTGCTCAATTTAAATACCTTTTTACAGCACAGCTAGTGCACTTATCACCTCACCATATTAACATATACTATTTAACCTGATTATGTATTTTGTCTTTACCAAACTTTGACAGTTGTTTTGCATCGTTCTCCTCTGATATGCTATACAGGGCATCCGTTTCCGGGGCTACAGCATTCCAGAGTGTCAGCAGTTGCTTCCCAAGGCCCCAGGAGGTCAAGAGCCACTGCCAGAAGGCCTCTTTTGGCTGCTGGTTACAGGCCAGGTGCCCACTGAGGAGCAGGTAAGTGATTCTAGAGGGGTGGACCTTGAAAGGTGTTTAGGAGTATTGAGTGGAAAGTTCACCAACTCTCAACCTTACTACAGTCTTTCTACAAAAGGGACAGCACATGAAACACACCTGTAGTTGTTCCCAATCATTTCTGCATCTTTTTTTTGTGGTAATGAAACAGTTTTTTTTTCTCCTTGAACACGTACAGACTAGTGGGGTTCCAAATACTTTAATCTACTCTAAACATCCTGTTCAAAAGTGCAGTCTCATTTTCCCTGAATTGCGTCTTTGCCATTTCACACAGATGTATCATAAACTGGCAATGTCTACATGAGTTTGAATACAAATGGAAGGAAATACAAATGTTGCAAGTTCTTTGTGTTCCTTTGTCTCAGGTAAACTGGCTTTCTAAAGAATGGGCCAAAAGAGCAGCTCTCCCCTCTCATGTTGTCACCATGTTGGACAATTTCCCCACAAACCTACACCCCATGTCTCAATTCAGTGCTGCCATCACAGCCCTGAACAGTGAGAGCAGCTTTGCACGGGCTTATTCTGAGGGTGTTCACAAGTCTAAGTACTGGGAGGTGAGTGACACACACACACACACACACAGAAAACCTATCCCATGTTTTTTCATATTCATGTATCCTCTAGTCATGTGCTGATTATGAGGTGAGTCTATAATATATTACTTAATGCTTGTTGTTCCTACTCATTGTTCTGCCTGTAATGTAGTGTAACTTGCCTACTGATATAATTGACTAAGTTTCCAAACAAGATCATAATGGATTGCCCAACCTTTTGGATCTCTTAGTTTGTCTATGAAGACTCAATGGACTTGATTGCCAAGCTGCCCTGTGTTGCTGCCAAGATCTACCGCAACCTGTATCGTGAGGGTAGCAGCATTGGAGCCATCGACTCCAACCTGGACTGGTCCCACAATTTCACCAATATGCTGGGCTATAGTGACACCCAGTTTACTGAGCTCATGAGGCTCTACCTCACCATCCACAGGTACAGTTTGATACACATGGAAGTTTACATTTAAAAATAAGTATGTCAACACTTCTCTATGGAGCTGCAATAATCAATCAGCAGGTGACCGGAATCAGCATAAATGCATCCTTCTGACAATAAAGGTGGGCTGCAGCATTGGGTGCAAGCCCAGCCCCTCTCCCTGTTCAGTGAGTCGTTGGGTTTCAATGTGCAGTTGATTGACTGCCCCCTAGTGTCTTAAATATTATGTTAAACCACAATTTGAAAATTCCCCATCAGGCAGCTAACTCTCCAAAGTGTCTTTTGTTTCCAAAATGATGAATTGGAACTATAGTTTTTAGAGATGCCTTGGATTAATATATGCCCCCTCCTCTTTTTCAGTGACCATGAGGGAGGCAATGTCAGTGCCCATACCAGTCACCTGGTTGGAAGTGCCCTCTCTGACCCCTACCTGTCTTTCAGTGCAGCCATGAATGGCCTGGCTGGTCCTCTGCATGGCCTGGCTAATCAGGTTTGTTCTTCATGTGTACCAACAAAACAGACTAAATTTGCCTCCTTCTGTTACAAGGCCCCAGCTGCTTTGGTATTTTCTGGTGCTGAAAATTAGCACAAGGAGAAGGATGGAATTAACTGGTTATTGCATATTCTCATGACAGCTGCCATTGTAAATTTGGAATGATGGCTCCACATGAATGTGTACTTCCTCATGAATCCTACAGGAGGTGTTGGTTTGGTTAACAGCATTGCAGAAGGAGCTGGGTGGAGAAGTGTCTGATGAGAGGATGAGAGATTACATCTGGAACACACTCAAGTCAGGCAGGGTAAGACTACTTGGCATCCGATTGCACCTTCACTATGAATATATTTTATCATAAAATTTGGGAGATTTGGGGTAATTAACCTAGGAACTCAGGTGGTCCGTCTCCTATTTTCAGTCTGGATCATAAAAGATGCTTTACCACTTAATTATTCCTATCTATGCTCTGAAACATTTGTATGACATGGGATTTGACCTATCTTCAGGTGGTACCAGGCTATGGTCATGCTGTCCTGAGGAAAACTGACCCACGTTACACCTGCCAGCGTGAGTTTGCCCTGAAGCACCTGCCCAATGACCCAATGTTCAAGATGGTTGCCCAACTTTATAAGATTGTGCCCAATGTGTTGCTGGAGCAGGGTAAGGCCAAGAATCCTTGGCCCAATGTGGATGCTCACAGTGGTGTACTGCTGCAAGTAAGAGAAAGGGGCAATAGTGGTGGGGTTGTTTTTTTAGAGTCGGGGTGGGGGGTTACACCATCAAATTTAAGTTTTTATTACCATAAATACTTCCTTGTGCTGAAAATGTTCCCTTAAGCAATCAGCAGACACCTTTTTTTCTCTCTCCTCTGCACAGTACTATGGAATGACTGAGATGAATTACTACACTGTGCTGTTTGGTGTATCCCGAGCCCTGGGTGTCCTTGCCCAACTAGTGTGGAGCAGAGCCCTGGGCTTCCCCTTGGAGCGCCCCAAGTCCATGAGCACGGATGGACTTATGGCCCTTGTGGGGGCCAAGTCAGGCTGAACAAGTTGATGGGAGTGGGGGGGTGGCATAAAGGGGAAGGAGGAGAAAATGTATGTCAGATATAGGTTGACCCTTGTCCTTCCCAAAGCTAGGGCAATGGGATTCAAAGAGACAGTATGCTTTTAATGTCATTTTACAAAAAAGGGCCTTCTAAATCTTCCCATTGTTAGTGTTTAAGTTTGTTAGTTAAACGTAGGGAAGTTTTTCCACCATGCCTCTGCATTTGGAAGAGGCTAAAAGGCAACTGCATAGAACCTTTGTTCCTCATAGGCTGAAACCATGTAGCACCACAAGTCTGGTACCATCACTAAGATATTTTTTGTGAAGTTGGTTCTGTGCCTGTCTAGCTATGAGCACTGGACCGAAACTACAAAAACAAAGTGATGGCATGAAAAGGGAATGTTGGGTGGGATTTACTCATCAATTGTATCTGCTAAGAAACAAGGTTTACTTGTTGATAATCTGAAAGTTTCTGCTGTTGTTGAAGTACGCTGTGATTTTGTCTTAGAAGATGTTGCCAAGCGCTTTTCCCTCTTGCTTACTTCCATTACACATAGATTCATCTATGCAATGTCTCTAGTTACCATCTAGCCCTTGTTATCCATAGATTCCACTCCCAATAAGAACACTCCAGTTTAGGTAAAAGGTCCTTTCTAGTAAAATTAGCAAGCTCTTAATATGTACAATCGGAAATCAGTTAAAAGATACTGCCCCTTTAAATCTTTGGTCTCCCCTTTCTCTCCAACTTTGGTGTCTGTTTGTTTTCCCCCAATGGAGCTCCATTACCTCTATGATCAAAATAACTACATTGTCAAAACATGGGTATATTCCCTTCATATCATTGAATATGTTTTCATATTTACAACAGGTATTCTGCTCACAAGTGTTCTGAAGAGTAGTCTAGAGAACTTCAAAAACAACTCCGCAGTACCAGATGGCTAAAGGGATTGAGTGAAGGATGTTGTAATTTGCTTACAGTAAATGCTTAAGAGCAAGCTTGAATAAAGATGGTCAGTCAATAGGGGGGGATCTTTATTTGTTGAAGTCCTGTTTTATTTGGGTGTGTGTTTGTCACTTAATCCCCAGAGGAGAGCGCTTGAGTCGACATCAGCTACTACTCCAAAATGAGCACTTGCGCGATTGGACTCCCTAATTTTTAGTGGTAGAATCCCAGGGTTGAATTAGTATCCTTTTTTTATGGAGGTTCTTGGTGTTTGATGTGTATAAAACTATATTTGACGGGTTCTGATTTTGTGGTTTTATTTATATTTTATGTACATAGGTATATATACATATACATACATATATATATAGGTATAGCTTGAATGTATGAGCTGTACACAACCCTGTTGCTTGTATAACCACAATAATTACATAGTCTAACAACATCTGTGTAAATTCCAATCTCACACTCGCACGCCACTAGTAAAATGTAACTGTTCTGCCATTTGAAAATTGTTGACGAACAAAATGCAAACTGCAGCTATCTTGTACATACATTAATTCATGCCTAGTTCTATGGGCTTAGCTGATGCTGCTTTGCAGGTGTTGGTTTTGAATGTTTCAAGCTTGCTCTTAGGTCTTGGTGTCTGTAGCAGCCTCACCTGTTTTTGTTGGGCTTATCAACACTCCATTTGTGTGTACTTGAAGCTGGATCTCTCATCCGAAAGTATCACATCTTTGTCCGTGTTAGTCATTCACTCAATTACTATTGAATCTTGCCACCTTTATTCCACCTTTCCTGGCTTTAATAGGTTTGTGTTCTTAGTGTAGTATTCCATGCAATTGCGGTCTTAAGTTGTCTGGTTATTTTGATCGTAGAGGGGCAACAATAAGGTGGCCTGAGATCTGGGAGGATTCACAGCAGCTGAATTCATCTGAATACAGTTGGGATGGGGCTGAATGGGGTCAAATGGGCAATAAGTGCTTAACAGAGCAAATATGGGAAAACTTTAAAAAAGAAAAATAAAAGTTTTTATAAACGGCTTATTGTTTGCTTGTGTCCTTCATGTATCAGAAAGTTTAAACAATGGTCTGTTCTTTTCATAGATACCTATGCTGTAGTAATTAGGCATTTATGTTGGTATGGTTGGAAGTTTAAACATATTTTTCTTCAGATGCAAACCCTCATAAAGGCCATTGAGAAAATAGTTTATTTTGTATGGACATACGAATGGGTGAGGTAATGGCAGATTTGAGGGAGGAATGAATGAAAGTTTTCTCAATTTATTTATTAATTTTTAAGATCCCTCATCAGTCCCACAAGGGAAATTAGCAATTCTCTGCATTTAACCCATCCTATTGTATAGGAGCAGGACTGGTTATTGAACCTGCAATCATCCGATCGTCAGACCACTCTACCCACTGAGCAATGCCACCCCCCACCCAATGAACACCAAAGTCATAGTTGCAACCTTGGAACACAGTGATGGTATGTAGTAAGTTTCTTAGACTATTTTTTATGTTTAAAGGGAAAAAAATGCACCCTAGGTCAGGTTGTACTTTTTAATTTAATCTCTTGTAAAACTTTTCTCGGTCTAATGTATTAATCTGAAAGATCAAATGTGATGGAGGCCAAGTTAAAGGTAATAAAGGAGATTGACAAGAAGTTGAGATAGTCCCAAGTATCCACCTCTCCCATGTACTGTTAAAAATAACTGTCCCAAATACCATCTCCCCTCTCTGGTTGCTTGTGTTGGCTGCCCTTGCAAAGGTCTGTCCTATTTTGCGTCACTGTCCACATAACAGTCTTCCATTCATGTAAGCATGTACCCACATGTTCTTCCCTTTGACATCTATTTCATGCCTTATGCAACGGGCAAACTCAAGAGTCACCTCTGCCCATGGAACAAATGTAGAGGTTCAAGAAGTAGTTTGTCCAACTCCCATTGTTTAAAACCTTAAGATGTTTTCCAAATTTTCTAAGATTAAAATTCTTATTCTAATGATGATAGGTCCATTGTTATGTGTCATGATTAGTCCCCACTTTGTGGGGATGGACAGACTTGGATAATAAAACAAAGGACACACTATTGTAGAATTAAAACACTGAGTTTATAACCTTTGTTTTTCCGCCTTTTTGGGTCTGTAGTTTCATGCCACCGCTCTGAAATCATACATCGGTACTTAAGTATTGGCAAGGTAACATTGTGCATAAGACACTGTTCTTAAAATGCACAGGCATAGCTGCTGTGACATGGTCTAAACCAAACATGACAGTGTCCTTATATATTTCCTAATATGGTTCATCATGATGGTGCACCTTATCTAAAGACTGATAGTGGTCCACATATGCAAGGTTTCCCATCATCTGTATCAACTGAATAAGCCCCTTTCATTGGAAAATATACTTGTTAACAAAATCAGCTGTTTGATTTGGAATTAAAACCTGCCTAAATGTATATTGAAAGCATTTTAGGTGACCACCGATCCGGGCAATTTAAATACTTGTGCGTTGTCCCAGACTTTCAGTGCAATCCTTTTTTTCTAATTACACTTTAAAACACACTTCCATTTTTAACACAACATTGTGCATGCATGGTTTCCTTAATTTCTGACTGACTAAATGGGAGAAATCAACCACACTATTAGCAGCTAAAACCAGGCATAAATGTATTCCATACAAGCTGCATTTTGTTGGGAGTGTGATATTAGGAGAATATGGAAGACGGCTATCATGAAGACCTTTTTATTTTATTTGACCTGTTCAGACCTTATAGCACATGGCCCACCTATGAAAATGTCTAAATTCCCCAATTAAAAGTCTCTGATCAAGAGAAATGACATAGGCAACAAAGATATGAAATGTACATCTCAATAAAAAGTAGACACCTTAATGATGTAATCATCATAGAAAATACATTAAATTCCTTCAGTTACATTCATATATCACATAGAAATACACCTCACAATAGAATAAACCTAAATAAAAATGGTCAAAGAAATGAAGCAAGGAACCAGGAAAACTGACATTGTTTTATTCTACAGCCCACAGTGTATAGTATTTACTGAGAATGTACAAGCAATAACAATATAGATGACACTTTGGTTTGGTGGTTTCCCTCTTGTTCATAAATAGTTCCATGGTTCAAAGGGTTAGGAAAGATCCTTTCTCAATGTTCAATTTTGCATTAGATTCTTAACAGTATAGCCTCTCATTGGACTCTGGCTTTAGTGTGGAAATTATTCAAATTACAATCAATGGGTCTCATATATAAATAGAACAAATATCTAACTTCAGATTAAATTATCTATTAGGTTACTTAAACTATTCCCTAACCTGGTTCCTGTAGTCCCAAACAGCCTGAAATTATCTGGAAACAAATGAGATGTTGATTGCTAAACTCAACTATTGATCCAACTCCTTTTTGGTACCAGGTATCTCCTTCTGCTGGGCTGTGAAATAAGTAATTACTGCAACAGCAGGCCAAATCCTATTTTCAAAAAACTGCAACGCTCACAAAAACAGTCAAGTTATAGCTTCATTTCACAATGTTCTAAGTCGATTGAGGACGAGGCTAAATTAAGTTAAAATTACCTTTAACCCGCTGCAAAAAAATAGCACTTAATACGCTCACAGCACACAGCGGGGATGTCTTACATCCCGAACATGGCACAATATGTTTTTAGGCTAAAAATTAAAAGGATGTTCCAAGGATATTGTGAAGGTTCTTTATCAATGTAATATCTCAATAACAGAATGAATCAATTTGTCGATGCATCAATACTGGTATAGCTCTATATGTTAAAATGACCATTTGATAAAATAAATGTAACATTTCCTAATTTTATTGTTTGTGATCAGTGCGAACAGAAAATTGGAGCCCGGAAAATGACAATCTGTTATATATTGCATGTGGTGTGTAAACTCTTAGAGAGGCAGGTTGAACATTAGGTCTTGTTCCCAGTGAACATCTAAAACATATCCATAGTAGCATAAAGTCAGCCTCAAAAGGGTCCCTGTACCTATTGTAGAACTCCTAAGTTTTTTAGTTGTCGTTTGTTAACTACTGCTGTGCTATCCATCCATTGTTAAAAATGGTTCACTTGCTGCTATTGGTATTGTTACATTGCATTAATTTACTGTTGTACAAAAACAAAGTTTTTAAATTCAGCCACAGCAATACATGGTTCCTCTGCCAAAAGAATCCCCTGAGTAGATGTATATTAAATCTATGTTGACTATACTGGTGGTACTAACAAATCACTAGCATTGTGTAATGGTTAAAAAATATTGGTTAAAAGTAGTAATGGGCATAATTATGATTATCCCAACAAAATGCTTACAATGGCGGAGCGGTCCCACCTCCTAATGTGTCAGAGCAATGTGCTGTCTAGGTAGTAATGGTGAAGAATTGAGAGACTGGTTTACAGGGGTGTTATTCATGCAGGTTCTCATGTGCAAGGGGGCAAAGGCTAGCAAGGAGTTAAGGCTAGAGGATATACAATGTCCAGCCTCACGTTTGGTGCACTTCATGAAACATCAGCTCCCGTGGGATACGAGTCTCTGGACCATAGAGCTTACAGGCTCGACGCTCAAATGCAGCAACATTCTGCTTTACAACCTCATCGAAGAACACAGTAGCCAGCTGAGAGTGCAGCAACGAGCGAAACTCAAAAGAGATCTGTTTAAAATACAGAAGCAACAACAGCACAAAGAGTTAGGAGCTATGTCCGAACATGACAGCTGTAGACATGGGGTATGATGCAGGCTTCAGTAAATATCCAGTAAATAATCCAACTTGAAGGAGGGGTGAATAGATGTGAGCAAAAGAATTGAAGGACACAAGCTAAATAATCACAGGAAAGAACCAGTGGATACATGTAGTATTGACTACTCACAGAAAAGTCTACAGTACAGGTGCGAGGGTAGCCAGGAATGCCAGGACTGAAGCGCCATATCGTTTCCAGATGGTTGAAAAGTTTTCCGTCTGTACACACTGCCTAAAAACACCCAAAGCAGAATTTTTACGGGGGATTATAACAAACCCTGTATATCAGCAATATTATCATCCATGGGACATGCTAACTTGGGGAGGGCTTGGCACTTACTTTGACTAGATGGGGCCGGACACTAGTAATCATAGAGGTGTATCTCTCCACCACCGGTGAGAAGCCAACTTCAAGCTGAGCTTTGCAATGGCCTGCTCTTTTCATGATAGTCTGGGACTTCTTACACCAGGGCACAAAGTGCTTGTAGTCATCCACATTGGCCACTACATCGTACATCTCCAGCATGGAATACCTGAAACAGCCAAATAACAAAGACAGAATGTAAAAATGATCACCACACATCTAGATTTGACATAAGGATACAGTACTGTGCTGCTTTTGTTCTGCACTTGCAAATTACCCAAGGATCCTGCGCTCTGAGTATTCTTTCCTTTTGTTTGTCAGGCTGATGAAGCTTCGGCTTTGGGGAACTGCTGTCATAGTGTCACAGTCCTGTAGGCAAAACACTCTGGGTGTTCTGGTCATCAGTATACCACATGAAGACAAGTGTCTAAATGTTGGGAGGAAATTCTAGAATGAGTTAAACGTACCACAGGTAACCCTCATAACAAAGAACAACCCATTACGTTCCAGCATCCTACCACCATGGTCATTAGGTGTTGATGACATACTGGTCCAGTATGTAATGGAAGGTCCCTGTTGAATATGCTGGCATACTGGTATTTTCTGAATTGGTCCACTCCAATGAATGGAAAAAACTTTGTAGTTTGACACCATTCAGGCTTGTTTACAAACTCAAGGAGCAAGTAGAATGTCAAGATTCCCACTCAACAAATATTTATTTAAACAGAACCATATGCAACTTTTGGCATAAACGTCACCATTTGATGTGCTTCACCAAGTTATAGCTTGAAGTTAATTCGCATTGGCAGTCCCATGGCAGGTCAAATCAGGGTAAAAAAACAACAACACAATACATACATAGTACTTTAAAAACACAAAGCTATACAGAGCACATAATTAAGCCAACAAGGCTTACAAAACAACATACTCAACATCTCAAAATATACAACTACACAAAATCAATTCAAAAATGTGAAAATGCTTGACAATGATTTTGTAAACAAGATCCAGTATGTTTTCATGTTGCAATCCATTTAGAAACATGCAATACTTTGTTCCCTTCATTCTCTTGACAGTTCTGTTCAAGACTTACTATATTTGAATACATTCTACCATAGTTGTATAAGAATCATAATTTGATCATATTTAAGTAGAAAAAACAGTTTAATGTATTTAACGTAATAGACAAAGTGATAAAAAAATTGCACTATTGTCTATTGGTCACAACTAATGATCAGCTTTAGTATGAGAATGCACTCATTTGGAGAGGTATATTCAAATTAGATGAAGTTGGAAATGTTATACAAATAAATATTTTACTTAATTGCATTAACTTATACATTAACTTACTTTTTCATGGCAGACCAAGTGCTAAATGTGATGATCAAAGTAAAATATTTGGGTCACATCATCACGTATGATTTATGTGATGGTGATGATATGCAGCGCAAGTGTTGCAAGCTGTATGCACAAGCCAATGTGTTGTTGCACACATTTCATATATGTACAGATAATGTTAAAACTGCTCTTTTTAGGACCTACTGTACTCCACTCTATACAGGCCACTTGTGGTGCAATTATTGTAAAGCAAAAATGAAAAAGCCACAGGTAGCATATAATGATCCATTAAGAATATTGCTCAAGCTTGTGAGATGGACAAGCCTAAGTCATATGTTTGTGATTAGTAATGTTCCCACTTTTCATGCTATGTTGAGGAATTTTATATAAAAATCTTGTCTCGATAAATTGACTCAAAAATATAATTCGTAATTTTAACTGAGCCTACATTGAAATAAGGTGCTCCTCTTGTCTCTGGAAACACTGGAACAAATGTGTTGGTTTTAATCATTGTGGACTTGTGAACTACTGTTTTAGTTACATAATTGTGTTGTCGTGTTATATTCTTATATATATATTAATGGACCTATCCGTCTGAATAAAGTAAGGTGTGATTAT
>OMLC01000144.1:25752-64014 GCA_900302585.1 Regalecus glesne
TGGATTAATTAGTGAGAATCTGGTTTTCAGAACAAAGATTTTTTTTAACAGCTGGACATAGAATTCTGGTAGAACAAACAGTTACTACAGACCTGCAACTTTTAACATGAGTGATGAATAGCAGGGTAGCACTACCATTGCACCTCATACACACATACATATATTTATATAAGCATGTGTAATTCCTGATCTAGTCGACTGGTCAGGAGGACACCACACGCCCTGGCTCTTGGTGTGGCTAGCTAGCATTTAACAGACCTTTCACCTCTGACCTGACAAGGACAAGAGCTCACCTGATGTTTTGTCGCACACGACAGGGGCGCCGGGAGCCCACGGTAGCAATCTCGAGAAGTTCGCTAACGGTCCGAACGCCCATCGGCAACCGGCTGGCTGCCATGGAGCCAGTGAGCAAGTCCCAGTATACGTAAATGGATAGATATACAAGATGATTGTGGTCCAGTACAGAAGAGGGCTACGGGATTTGACTGGACAGGTGGACTCCAATGAATCGACAGACACAATCACAATCGCCGGACCTGCTGGTGCATTTAACTAGCAGGTAAACGGAATCGCCGGCTAAGCTAGGTTTGGTAACGACTTCGCAATAAACGCGTCCATACGGCCGCGTCCTTATTCAGCAGAAACGTTCATTTCAATCCATCACCGAAGTCCTAAAGCTTCCATCGTATAACCGCAAAACATGTTTATTTTCTATCTAGTGTCAAATGACACAAGTGGAAATATCCGACCTTCGGCTCCCGACTAAATGCCGGTGGTGGAGGAGAGAGGGACAAACTGTTCCTTCTTCAATCGGTCGATCTTTAGCATTTATGTATTTCATGCCCCTGGTGGTCAAACACTGCCCCCTTGCGAGTCGGAGAGTGTCTGCATTCAGACGTGGCTGTTCCATTTCATCGAAGACTGTAACAGAAAAAATCCTGTTTTGGCTCAATAATCCGGGTAGCGAAAAACGAAGAATCCAAGCAGTCAAAATATCAAAATAATATGCATCAGATCATCCTGACACATATAAAACTATACTTTGATCCATTTGGCCATTTATTGTTGCACTAGAAAGTGCTTTTTAAGAACAAGTTCATTGACCATTTACTATTTGATTGAAATCTATGTGAGAACTCTGATTTACATCTCTATCCCTTTTCACAGGGTAAGGTAACTGACACAGGGCTAACTTCAGAGATGATGAAGACACTTTTAAATACACGTCCAGATCATCTGATTCCGATTATTTGGGGGGTTTTGGGCCAGAAGAGATTTCCTCACATAGGAACAGGGCAAGTTATTGTGAATTCCTGGGGTATGTGTGTAGTGATCACACAAACACAAGACTAATATTTGATATAATTTACAGCGATCTCACCCATGTTCTCATGTGTTTATGTTCATACAATTACATTTCCAATACACCTTTGGGGGGTGATGAGTTTCGGTTGTTGTGACAGCCAAAAGTTTCAGTTGTTTGCTGTTGGAATATAAGGGGGGGTATTTTGACTCTTCAACAAGCAGTTGATTTCATGTTTTCTTAATGGAAAGTGAAAATCAAATATCGTGACAGCCCTACCCACAACAAGATGATGATACTGATGTTAATCTTAAGTAATGCAACGCATACAAGGTCATCAGTTGGTTATCATCCACTGACTTACTTGATGGGCATGCTGCAACTTGCTAGCCACAATTAGTCATAAACAAATGTCTCTTGGGAGTTTCTCCAGAAGAGGTATGAGAAATAAGGAAATATGATGAATTGTACTGAAAATATGACTTCATTGTGACTTATGACTTCCATGTCATGGCCGTCTTGTTTGAGAGAAACAAGCCCAGGGCACCCACTTATTCATTGATTTTGGCAAGTTGAAATGTCTTTAATAAGTTCTAATGAGGGAAAAAAATGCATGTGTTAATGGCCAAATGTTTCTCAGATGGTATGATGCTATTGATTTATAAGCCTAACCTATATTCTAATCATGATTATTCTCTGTTGGCTGATCTGAAAGAATAACATCAATATTAAATTAATACCCTAAGGGATCCTCACCCCAGCCACTTTACACTTGGCTACGAAATGATCCAGTGAGTGTTTAGGGTCACAGACCAATGATGCCAATCAGAACCACACCATTTGCAAAAAGCAGTGATCCAATTTTCATCCCACCAAGCTGCAGCCCCTCTCCTCCATAACTGTCTTGAGATTCTGTCCATGAATATCATAAAAAGGGTAGGTAACAAGGCACAGCCCTGGCAGAGACTGACCCCCTGCAGGAGTGAATCTGACTTATTACTCAGAACCCGGAAACAGCTCTCACTTTGGCCGTACAGAGATTGGATGGCCCTGAGTAGTGAACCCCTCACCCATACTCCCGCAGTACCTTCTTCAATATCTCGCAGGGAACTTGATCATAAGCCTTTTCTGAATCCACAAAACACATATAGACTGGATGGGCATACTCCTTGCCCCCCTCCGGGATCCTTATGAGAGTAAAGAGCTGATCAGTTGTTCCACAACCAGGAAAGAAGTCAATTTATAAACTGGATCCTCCTTGATGGATAAACTGGATCCCACCTACATGATGTTTCCTGGATGTGATGTCTCTGTTACTGTACTCTACACTGGCTGCTGTTACACCGCATTTCCCCCAGTGGGACTAATAAAGGAATATCTTATCTTATCTTATCTTTCCAGCACCTTATTGTAGACTTTCCCAGGGAGGCTGAGTAATGTGATGTCTCTGTAGTTGGCACGCACCCCTTGGTTCCCCTTTTTGAATGCGGGAACACCCTGGAATTCCACACAATGTTGAAGAGATATGTCATCCATAACAAACCCATAACAACCGAAATTTCAGGACAGACCTCATCAATCCCCATCAAAGTAATCAGGGCCAGTCAAATGTGAATCTTACTGCAGTGCCCATTTGTGCCCGAGCGCCATATGCTGGCAGCTCACTGCTCCTATACAATATAGGTTGGGTCAAAAATGCAGAGAAATCCAAATTTCCCCTTGCGGGACTGATAAGGGAATCCTTTTTTTTTTATTTCTCATCTCAATATTTTTAGAAACATGTTAGTGTGCTTTTTATTTCAAAATGAGAATGTTTGTGACCCGGGGGTCATGTTGAAAAGAGACCAGTTAAAACCATGCAGCACCCCGTCAACTGGAGCGTCCAGTGGTCTGGTGCGTCCACATTCGTCGTCCTCTGATTCTTCTGTGTGGACCAGGCCTTGTGTGGCCCTGGGGGGGACGAATCCTTGTTGTTCTTTATCCTGCCACACAGTGACGCTATTGGGCCTGATGAGGCGCAGCCAGACCGCCACGCCTGTAGGCGGACCAGAAAAGTCGTAGCCAACATCATCATCATCATCATCATCAGACGAGACATCGGATACGGACACAACAACACTGACAGATCCAGTCCACGATTCTGTTTGCAATCAGCTATGGATGTAGTCTGAAAAGGTGGATACAATAGCGCATCACAAAATACCTCCAAGTTTTATCCTCATGAAGGAGCTCCGTCCTGGCTGAGTTTGGGAGATGGGAGTCCTCAACATTGCAGACCAGGTGGGATGAAAGAAAGCGCTTCGTGTATATATGTTGTGGCGTAGTCTATTTTCTGGTTAATAATTGCTTCTGTGCGCAGCATACTTATTTTCCTCAAAATTGTCATTAAGCCTGCAAAAGCTAGTGGTTAAGTATAATTTACTATTGAGAGAATGTGTTCGAAGTGATTTACATAAACATGTTTTTACCGTCGACGACGTTAGTGTTCTGTACCCCGCACAGGCCCCGGCCTGGGTTAGATCACTGGCACTTTAACAGTAGGCAGTCAGCAGTAAGGTAAGGGCCCCGATCTAGGCCGCAGCTAGGGTTCCGTCTATTTGCTGGGAGCATTCAAGAAACGTATTTATAATCGATGTGTACAAAATGAAAAATGTCTTCGCCTTTGTTTGGAACGTATTCTTGATTTAACAGCCAGCCCTCCGTTAGAAGTTAGAATTGTCGATGTTTTTGGTCACAGCAATGTAACCTTAGCCCTGGGTACAAGTAAGCTAGCGTTTCACGTAGTATAAGCGTAACATTAAAAGACATTTCCATCCCTGCAGCCCCCTCTGGTCCAGGCCATCTTCAATCGTAACGCTGAAGAAGTCCAATTATTATTGCACAAAAAAGAGGATGTCAATGCACTGGTATGTATTTAAAAGATTCTATTCCCTTTCGTCTCTTTGCTAAAGTCCTCTGTTAGAGGAACTTGACATTTTGGTTGAACATCGAAATAGAAAGTTACCATTGAGTGACCCAGCTTATCTTCATTCCCTAGGACCAAGAGCGCCGTACGCCGCTTCATGCTGCTGCCTGTGTGGGTGACGTCCATATAATGGACCTCCTTATTGAATCAGGTGAGTAAGTTGCATGTATTTTATCATTTTGGTGAGAAAGATTATGCCTGAAAAAATATTTTAAAATATGTTTTGAACTACATGTTCTCGCCACAACTTTCCCCCCATCCGCAGTTCACTGTATAGAAATAAGCACTTGACAAGGCGCCTTTTTATGATGCTACTTATCATGCATGACTTCTTTATCTGGCAGGTGCCAGTGTCAATGCTAAAGACCATGTGTGGTTGACCCCATTGCACAGGGCGGCTGCCTCCCGGAATGAAGTAAGCTGTAAACATGATTATGCTACTTGCAAACTTAAACTTGGCTCAGTGAGATTATTTTGCTCTGAACGTTATGTATTAATACCCAGTGGGTTATTGGCTTTATTTGGAATGATGCAAAGCTAAAGTGCACCACAGCAAATGGTGCAGATCGCGGGTGTTTAAAACATTTTTAAAATGTACTCAATTGCATCTGTCTCCCCCAGAGAGCAGTGGGTCTGCTGCTTCGGCGTGGAGCAGAAGCAAATGCACGAGACAAGTTCTGGCAGACGCCACTGCATGTGGCTGCTGCCAACCGTGCCACACGTTGTGCAGAGGCCCTGTTGACCCAGCTGAGCAACCTGAACATGGCAGACCGCACTGGCAGGACTGCCTTGCACCATGCTGCTCAGAGTGGATTCCATGAGGTAAGAAATACCTGAATTCAATTTCCCCTCATAAAAGGTGTCTTGCAATCTGTTTTGTAAATGATTATCTCCTCTTTTCAATATGTTGCAGATGGTGAAGCTACTGCTGAACAAAGGGGCCAATCTGAGTGCCATCGATAAGAAGGAGAGGCAACCTATTCATTGTGCAGCATATTTAGGCAAGTAGTTTAAAGTATCAGCCAACTTGATATACCAAAAGATTATTGTTTAAGAAAGATGGGGCTTTAAAGGCTCAGGCATACTTTGCACATCTGCAGACAGCCGCAAACTTATACCAGTCATGTAGGCGCATATGCAGTTCCATTTTTACTATAATTGATGGTCCCTGTAAGTCTAGCATTCCCACACATGCACATTTCCCAATTCTCACTCCATTTCAATTGGTGGGGGTAATGCATAATAATGTTTGCCAACCACCATAAAAATGAAAAAGATGAGGAAGAAGCATGCACATTAGGAAAGAAAATAGCGGCGGCAGGCATTTTCATCTTTTCGAGGCGTTTGTGCGATTTCTCACTGTGAGTTCAATGCCATTTGGCTGTCTGTTATTGCAAAAATAATTACATGAATGAGGGTAAGGGCTGATCTCCTTGCATAACTTCTTCAAAACAACCATCCATTTTGTTATCTGGGGCATGCGCAATTGGGACATTTGCTATGTATACAGATTTACAAATGCAAACTTTGAGCTGTGTATGAATATCTATGTAGGGGTCTGCACGGATCTTCACGGACATGGGAGAATGCAGAAGTATGAATTAGCCTTACGTGTTCACAGCATATCTCTTTTTTGGACTGATGTTCTCATGTAGATAACACCCTTCCTCCACACTTTTAACACAAGAAGTTCTAGACCCTGTGTGTGACTTGCCCTTTGGTCTGGAGTTTGACACTGGCCGCTAGCAGTGGCTTTTCATGTACCAAGATCTCTTTCTCTGCCCTTTTTTGTGCTCGCTCTGTTAAATTATAGATGAAATTAACACAGGGGCCTTAACAGTTTCATAATTTCAAGAGAAGACTTCTGATGCTATTTATACCGATGTGATATCTCTCATTGTCATCTTTTGTAGGGCATGTGGAGGTGGTGAAGTTGCTGGTGTCTCGTAGTGCTGACAAGAGCTGCAAGGACAAGCAAGGCTACACGCCTCTTCATGCTGCTGCTTCAAGTGGTCACATAGAAATTGTTAAGTACTTACTAAGACTTGGGACAGAGGTGAGTGCTCACATAGTTTTTTAAGAAATGGGCTTTGATGTTTTGGATGTTCAAGGAGGTTCCCTTGTCTTTTTTGTCTCCAAATAGTTGAGCTCCCATGTTTTAATAATTCTCAACCATGAGTCAAGTACAAGAATTACAAGTTGGCACATTCCAGTCTGCTCCCTCTGATCTAGAATTTTAGATTTTATGTCTCATAATAGGCTTTTTTGCTGTGTGTGTGTTTGTTTATTTGGCAGATCGATGAGCCAAATGGCTTTGGGAACACTGCGCTCCATGTGGCTTGTTACATGGGGCAAGAAGCTGTGGCTACTGAGCTGGTGAATCATGGGGCTAATGTCAACCAGCCCAACCGGAATGGCTTCACCCCTCTGCACCTGGCAGCTGTCTCCACCAATGGTGCCCTCTGTCTGGAGCTGCTGGTCAACAATGGGGCTGATGTCAACCAGCAGGTAAGGGATAGACTGTCCTGAATGCAACTCATAAGAATCAGAGTTATGTTGAAGAGTTGCTACTCTTAATGCTAGAAAAGTCACATTTTTGCACTTGCCCATTTAATTCTGATAATATGCCATAGCTTTTTCTATATGGTTTTCATATAAATCTGTTTAATTATAAAAAATATTTGAAAATATAAACAATATCTTTTATTTGAAATGATCTTACAGAGTAAAGAAGGGAAGAGCCCCCTGCACATGGCAGCCATTCACGGACGTTTCACACGCTCACAGATCCTTATCCAAAATGGTAACGAGTGCTTGTTCAACTGACCTGTAATAATATATTATTACAAGTTTATCTCTCTACGTAATAGCTTCTTGATTCTCTTCCCATTCCATATTTTACATTAGGTGGGGAGATTGATTGTGTGGATAAGTATGGCAATACCCCTCTCCACGTTGCTGCTAAGTATGGCCATGAGCTGCTGATCAGCACTCTGATGACCAACGGAGCAGACACGGCCAGGTAGAGAAAACAACAAGATCCAGAGTGCTGTAGTTTATGAAACAAGTGGGACAGAAAGATTTAAAAGAGAAAATATTTTAGAAATTACTAATATTGAACATACATTGTTTGCTATAAATATATTTATACGTATTAATTTGCTGTGAAAATTTGCTGTGCATGCTTTTAAATAGAGATGCACCCATTAATTGCTCAGTGACAGAAATTGGCGGATTTTAAGCTTGATCGTGAATGGATGTGGACAGTCAGTGTGACATATCACTTCTGTGCCAGTCAAATCTACACTCATTTACTGGACAATGGTTCACGTAGCACACAGTGGAACAGACAGTCTCAGGAGCACATGTCATAAACTGTCGTTTACATGTTAAGTAAAATGAGATGTACTGCAATTCATTTGCAGCTGAATTTTATTTTTACAAAAAGAGTTGCAATAATGGCAGCCAAGGAGGCCATTCTTTAATGTTTTTTTTAATGAATTTTCAGAACCTGGTGATATTTGTTTGGATAGGTCTTAAGTGCTACAAAATACTTGTGAAAAACATGTCTTCAATAGTTGCATATACCAAAGTGCAATGGATAGATTAAGCACATTAGTTAGATCTATTGTGTGTTCTGCCTTTTCAATAAAGTAGGCTGTATATATATACACATTGTTGCTGATCAAGTAACATCTCTGATACACCTACCAAATGAGAAAATGTACCTCAAAGCCTGTTACACACCGTTTCGAGAAAATGTTTTGTTCCCCCAGGAAACGGCAGCAAAACGGTGTGTACCGTTTTCAGGTGGAAACTTTCCCCAGAACATATTTGTATAGTGTCAATTATAGTTCTAAATAACAGATCAGAATTGGCTAAAATTGGAATTGGCCGTTCAGATGTTTGGGAAAAATTAGAAATCAGATGGTCAAGAAAATTACAATTGGTGCATCTCATTTTTTAGCCATTTACCTGGTTTCTAGCATTCAGTTCATGTGACTTGTGTTTTCAGACGTGGGATCCACGGAATGTTCCCCTTGCACTTAGCTGTGCTCTACGGGTTTTCAGACTGTTGTCGCAAGTTACTCTCCTCAGGTATGTGTGACTTTGCGCCGGATTTGTGCAGAAATGGAGTACCTTTTTTTCCTCCAGGATTATGTAGACTTTAAAAAATGGCTTTTGTCCCCCACCCCCCAATCTCCCACAGGTCAGCTTTACAGTATAGTTTCATCGATGAGTAAGGAGCACATACTATCAGCTGGGTTTGACATAAACACCCCTGACAACTTTGGAAGGACCTGTCTACACGCTGCTGCCTCTGGAGGGTAAGGTCAATAATCTTCTCTGGAACAGGACAACTAAACTATCAAAACAAGTCAGCCAGCCATTTGTCTCAACTCAGATTTTCATTTCCATTTTATCTTTTACAGAAATGTTGAATGTCTGAATTTGCTCTTAAGTAGTGGTACTGACTTGAATAAGAGGGACAAAATGGGAAGGTGAGTAATCCGTCATTCTCTGTATATGCAGACCCATAAATAATGCTGTCTTATTTTTCCATTTGTCTTCTGTAGCCCTACTGATGCTTTAAAGATAAATGGCCACTCTGATATGTTGTGAAATCCATTCTATTACTTGAAATTATTTGTCTGTAATTTTACTCTCCTCCTTCATTACCTCCACTTTAGGACGCCATTGCACTATGCGGCTGCTAATGGGAGGTACCAGTGCACTGTGACCCTGGTGAGCGCTGGCGCTGAGGTCAACGAGCCTGACCAGACAGGCTGTACTCCCTTGCACTACTCTGCCGCCTCACAAGCCTTCTGCAGGTTAGAGCAATTGATTTAACCCATTCACGCACATACAGACAAACAGATGTACCAAGATTGGGAAATGAGCAACCACAACTGCCTTGTACATATTATGTGCTGTGGCTGCATTGATAGACTTAACATGGTAAGTGTATCAAAGTGAATTAAATTGAATTAAAGGGAATGATCTCTTATATGGTAATCTAATGGAGCACTCATTAATAAATATTGAGTGTACTGCTTTCCATATAAATCAGTGTACTGCTTCCGTAAAACAGAGGTAAACAAAGTGCAGTCAATTTTTCCCAAGCAGCTTTAAGTGTGGGCTAACTGTATGCATAGTTCATGGATATAGCTTTGCTGTATCATTTAAATTTGACTAGTATATGGAGAGCAAGTGTTTTATTGCCACAAAATAAAGGCTGTTGGAATTTGATCTCTTCATTTAACCCCTCCTATTGTCTAGAAACAGTAAGCACATCTGCAGTGTTGTGGGCAGGGAGTAGTTATGGATTCTATGTTTTGCTCAAGGACACCTTGATATGAACCACCAATCTGAATACTAGACATTCGCCCTACCCCCTGGGCTATGGCACCCTCTATATGGTGGACTTGTAAACAGTAGTGGGACTTTGCATATGAAATGTAATCAGTATTTGATGTCAAATTCTTAAACGCCAAGTGACCACAGTGGAGTATTTCATGTGAAAATACTTAGCGTATTAGAAAAGGGGGAAGTATTCAGAATTAGGGGATTTCTATTTACTGTTTAAAGGAAAATATTCCCTCATGAGAGTAGAGCATTCCATTTATACATATGTTTTCTCTCATGAGCGTAACTGTTATAAATCTTAAGTAGGTTTGGAAATGTTACAGTCATTGGATGACGAGAAGTATTTGTTTCTCACCCTCAAGAGCTGATCGTCATTTTTCTGGAAGCCATCAGAGTGATGAGGATGAGGCAAAAGAGTCTTACTTGTGAGTTTTTATATCCTTCTTCATCCCTTTATTTTTCTAATGCTGATCTGTGTGATCCATGCATAAGAAATTTGAATTGAGGGTATATCATATTTTGCATACAATGTGGTTTGTGATTAATGTTTTGTAAATGCTACTATTATAAAATAAATAATACTCTTTTAATAGCTGCTTGGAGCATTTATTGGACAATGGTGCTGACCCATCGATGGTCAACTCACGGGGTTACAGTGCAGTCCACTATGCAGCATACCATGGCAACAAACAGAACCTAGAGCTGGTATGTTATCATTTATGTATTTAAAATATCATGTTTCTTTTAACTTCAAGGCATGATTTTTAACATCCAGCTGTCGATTCACACCGATCTACCTTTTCTGTGTTCACTCAGCTCCTGGAGATGTCTTTCAATGCTCTAGGAGACATAGAAAGTAGTATTCCAGTCAGTCCACTACACCTTGCTGTAAGTTCCTTACATTGTCCTCTAGTTTCAAGTACAACCAATGTGTGTCTTATCTAGGGATGGGTGTCATTAAGACTTTTAACAGTAATACTACTCTTACTGATTCTGCTTATCGTTCCAGTGCTTCAACAGTCCTGTTATTGGTTCTTTTTAAGATGAATAATAATATAATTTATTTTATCATCTCATGTCTTGAAAGAGCGTTACTTTTAATCATGAATACATATTTGATTAATTTAGCTAACTCTGTCGACTCCGGGCTCCTAGCATATCTGAGGTGGAAGGAGAGATGAAATACGAAATGAAAACTGCATTTTTCAACTTGTATTTGATACAGTTTTGCTTGATATTTTGAAAGATTGCTTGTGTTTCCACCCATACTTTTGCCATATTGTGGCAGCTCACTGCTCCTATACAATGGGATGGGTTGAAATGCAGAGAATTGCCATTTTCCCCTTGTGGGACTGATTAGGGAATCTTGAAAAAAAGGGGGGAAAAAGACTTGTACTTCTAGCAACAAACATTGTCAGTATAAACTCCAGTAAAGTATAACTAGGCTTGTGATTGTTTAGTTTTCTCCGCCATTGTCGCCAATAGCAGGCTATGTGTGGATGCATGCGTGCGTCACAGAGAAAGAGTTAGAGAGAGCTGACCCTGCGCCTCAGTTTGGACATATGACAGGCTCCAAGAGAGAGATCTCTCTTCTGGATTGGGAATAGTGAAAATGCATCATAGACAAATCTTTCAACCTTATTGCAAGTTAAAAATGGAGTTGGTGAGATAAAGGGTGTAAGAAAAGATTTTTGTAGCCTAAATAAATAAGAAAGGTATTTTATTAATTTCTCCAATACTGATGGCAGAACTTAACGTCAGCATATGGGCTTGAAAATTTAGCGCCAGTCCCCTTTAAATACTGTATTTTGGTACCCATGCCTAGTCTTCTTGTTTTTCTGCAGTTCTGAAAAAGGACCAGTATAATGACAACTGCCCTCTGTTTCTCCCCAGGCCGATAAAGGGCACTGGCAAGCACTGCGTGTGCTAACAGAAACCGCAGCCTATGTGGATGTGCAGGATGCTGCAGGGCGCTCTGTGCTCTACTTGGCTGCTCAGAGAGGCTATGTTCGCTGTGTGGAGGTCCTTCTGGCTCAGGGAGCCTCGTGTCTCCTCAATGACAACCGTCTCATGTGGACCCCAATTCATGTTGCGGGTATGCTGTTCATTATATGTCTCAAAGCACAACTTTGCTGACAGAATAAAACTACTCAAATAATAACATTATATAATTTAACTAATTAAAGTAAATCATCTCTATGAAATTTTGTTTAACTTGTCAATTTTTCTTTAATCTACTAGCTGCCAATGGTCACACTGACTGCCTGCTCATGATGATTGAGAATGGGGAGGATGGTGATCTCACCAATGTCATAGACACATTTGGGCAGTAAGTGGTTCTCTTCATGTCTATGAAAAGGATTTTGCCCTCAAAGAAATATTTTTTACACTTAGATAGCCTTTTTATGTCTTAGAAATGTTTACTTTAAGAGATAAAAAGATGGATTCCTTTAAAGTGCCTACACTCCTGGATCTCCTTAGGACTCCTCTGATGCTAGCTGTTTTGGGTGGTCATACTGACTGTGTCCACCTACTGCTGGAGAAGGGTGCCTTGCCAGATTCCAAGGATAAGAGGGGCAGCACAGCTCTGCACAGAGGGGTGAGCCATTCCTTTTTATCATGAAAGCACTCTCAGGATTCTTCTCACTGGCAGCGGCCTCAGCTGGGCCACAAAAAGAGCCTTGGATAAATCTATGATGTTTGTCCCAAAGGGCACTCTCATACCCGTTATAGTCCAGGAGTAGAATAAGCTCCCATTCTTCAATCATCAGTATTTTAGGCAACCAATAGGAATGAGTGCAAAGCTCAACTTAGCATTGTCAGCCCTAAACTTCAATATCAAGGGAACATGTCCCTTGAATGTTAATTTATAACAAAGTGTAGGAATGACTCAAATATGAACTTGGATAATAACATTACATCAACCCCACCACCATTTTCAGTGTCCTCATAATGAGTAGCTGAGATCAGCATGAAGGAAGACATTTGCTTTCTCTAATCAGACTGTTTTGATCTGTGATTTAGGCTGTGTTTGGCCGCACTGACTGTGTGTCTGTCCTGCTGGAGCACAAAGCTTCTGCACTGTGTCGGGACACCCAGGGTAGCACACCGCTTCATTACGCTGCATCCAGAGGCCACGCTGAGATACTAGCCAGTCTGGTCCAGGCTTCCATGGCCAGTGACCCCTTAGATAAACTGCTGGACAACAAACAATACACCCCATTACACTGGGCCGCTTACAAAGGTTTGCTCATACTTAGGCTTTAAACCAGTCGCTTTTTCCTAACAAAAGGTATGCTGCATTTGATTAATACAATGTTGGTTATCTGTCTTCAGGGCATGAAGACTGTTTGGAGGTTTTACTTGAACATAAAACATTTCCTCACGAAGAGGGAAACCCCTTCACCCCACTGCACTGTGCTCTGTGAGTAGCCTGAGCTCATCACAGGTTCTCATTTTTGATCCTTTGTTTAAAGATCAACTTCCATCACAACGGTACACTCAGAACATGTTGTACTAAGTGGAAATATCAGGCTTTTGTCTTTAACAAGCTCTATTTTCCTGGTTTCAGGATAAATGGTCATAGCGGTGCTGCAGAGAGGCTGCTGGAATCGGCAGGGGTCCATATGATTAACACCAGAGATGCCAAAGGAAGGTGAGCTTACAGTGCAGTTTTCCACTCTATTCATCAACAGCCCCTTGTCTCTCTCACATACATAGTTAGACAGCCTGAGACGTAACAAGATGTCATTCATTGCTCATAACACTCAACTGTTATCTACTCTTTAACAGTTAATTTTTGCAGAAAGTTACAATTAGGCCTTAGTCTTCTCCCAAATCTAGTGTTATTTCTTTTTAGCCAGGATTCGAACTGCATGACACAGAGATATGCTAAACATCGCCTTAACCACCTACGCCACTGGAGGCCCGTGATTTCATCATAGTTTCTGTCAATATTTTTCATATACATTATTGTTACAATTTAGTCATGACATAAACATTCGTAAACAAATACAGTTACAATTTATGTCGACAAAATTAACCCTGCTTTGTAAGTCATTGGTTTGATCCAAATGTACTGCTTAACATGCATCATTCACATGAAGTACCATGGGCGTGCTATTATTTTAATCTGCTGTTGAGCAATTATATTCTCCTATAGGGATTTCTTGGCTAGCTTGTACCTATGACTCTTTAAGCCTGTCCTCATAAATTGCTGGACTGTCTCCCTATGCTTGTAGGACCCCACTTCATGCTGCTGCATTTGCTGAGGACGTTGCTGGGCTTCAGCTGGTACTTCGCCACGGAGCTGAGATCAATGCAGTGGACAAAACTGGATGCTCTGCACTGATGGTTGCTGCTGACAAGGGACAGAGCGGCACCGTGGGTATGTGTAACTCGACATGCTGTGTACCGATAAATTGGTGACAGTTGCTGTGGGCACCCTCATCATTTCAGTTTCATTTCAATGCAACCCTGCAGCTGTTTCCAAAGTCCAGATTTTAAATTAATACATCATCGCATGTCCTACTTTGCATACTGAAACAATCTAGGAAGAGCAATTTATATATTCTATGGTTGTGTTTATTTCATAATAATGTGTTGAATATTTTTCCACTTTCCATCTTTCTACTTTGTTCATACGTGGACTGGCCAAATTCTGCCCCTGCTACATTCATTTCTGATTTCAGTTCAAGCCTGATCATTTCCATATCTGGTTTCAAAAGCAATATGGCCTAAATCAATGTTTGCATGTCCATGTTTTTCCTAATTTGTATTCTAGCATAATGGGAAGGTAAAGGGTACATTGAAATAACCAGTGTAATTGTAGCATACGACAGAATCTGACATATCTTTGGAACAACTGCCCCTAAGGTAAAAATTTCAAAAAGCACAGTCAAATCATGTTTTTTTTAAATTGTAAAGTTATTACAGCCCCATAATATTTAATCAGATACTCACAAACATGTTCTCATAGCATTTTTAAGTTAATTGACAATAAACAAGTGGAAAGGGCCATTGGAAAACTAAATTCATAAAAAATATTTTAGATAGAGCTGATACAGCAAATGTGTCTTTGGCCCAGTCAATAAGCTTATTCAGTGCAGACGATTTTGGTCTTGAATGTTTGGATTAAGATAGCCAACTCTCAGCATCCGCTGAGGTCTTTCCAAAGGAAAACCCTTTGGTGCTGATTCTGATCAAGTTGTCAGAATCAGCAAAATCAGCATTGGTGCAAATGTGCATTTACGAATCCGTCTTAATGTCCTTCAGTTATGAAAGGAATCCGAATAATCTCAAAAAGCTGCAGTGTATATACTGGAAAATGGTAATCTAAGAAAATTAGAAAATTACATTTGTATAAGTAAAGGGTTTCAAAAAGATACTACTTGACCTTATAGTCACAACACTATGACTCTGGTAAGCACTGTCTGCTGCAAGCTGCTGTATGACTTAAAGAATATTTCAACAAAGGAAGGACCCGTGTGTAGGATTTAGTGGCATCTAGCGATGAGGTTGCAGATTGCAACCAACTGAATACCCTCACTCCTTTCCAAGTGTGAGAACCTATGGTAGCTACATCCAAAATGATCTCATCATCAGTGGGTAGAGTGGTCATCTGGCAATCGGAAGATCGCAGGTCTGATCCCCGGTCCTACAGAAGGCATGTTGAGTTGTCCTTGGGCAAGACACTGAAACCCTAACTGCTCCCTGAGCGCCACATGCCGGCTACTCACTGCTCCAATACAATTGGATAGCTTAAATCCAGAGAACAAAATCCACTAGCCTGTCTCATCTGGCAATAAACCGATAAATTTAAAAAAATCTACAATAGATCGAGTGGCCATAATATGTCAAGTGATGAGGTTCCTTCAGATAAATGGATTTAGAAATTGTACTTTGTCTTCCTCCTGACATGTTTATACCAGTGCCACCAAATTCAAACTGCCACTTCAATGTAAAAATATGAAAAACCCTCTCTAGAGCCATTGTTTGGTTTGTCTGTTCTGGGTCACTGCAGAATCATGGTAGGTGCCATGGCTTATTCTAAGATAATGAAAAGACAACAATTCCTAGTTTCAGGTGATTATACACTAATGAAAATATAGTTATGTATGCTATATTCCATTTCTGCCAATAGAACTCTTTAAATCCTACACACATTTATCACTTATCCTACACACTGGTCCTTTAAGACTCTGCCACTCATTCCAAACCCGCTTCTGCATAGCATCAGGATCTAGAAGTAGATACAGTATGTTTTTACCTATGATGTCATCCAGAAACATTTGGAGATATGTGCACATAATACAACTATATTATCAATTAATCTTGAAGATGCTAACCAGCATGTAGTGTGTACAAACTGTATTTACGGAGTTGGTAATGAATCTGGACTTTCAGATTGATTCATTCTGGAGATGCATATAGTCATGTCTTGTCTTTCATAGCCATACTTCTTCATCGGGCCAAGGCTGACCTGACATTGCTGGATGACAACAGGAACACTGCCCTGCACTTGGCCTGCAGCAAGGTAAATGGGGGCTTGCCTCACATAGTCCAGTAGAATGCACTGAACAATACAATGATTCTCATTTAAGAGATTCTATTCATGTTGCCATGTTCTTTCAATGTCCCTCAGGCCCATGAGATGTGTGCCCTGCTGATTCTGGGGGAGATCCATAATCCAACTCTCATAAATGCCACCAACAGTGCACTACAAATGTAAGAACTTTAAATCATGTTTGATATGTTGGCAAATAGAAATAAAAAAATGTTCTTCAACATCTTTCATATATTCAGAGACACATTGGTGTCAAAACTGTAAATTTGCTGGTGAAAAGTGATATCTATCATCTCTGATGTCAAAGTGCTTACCTGTCTTCCAGGCCCCTTCATCTTGCAGCACGTAACGGCTTGGCCACGGTGGTGCAGGCCCTGCTGAGTAGAGGAGCCACTGTGTTGGCTGTGGATGAGGAAGGTGAGGCACATTTAAGGTTTCTCTGTTATGTTAGTATGTCCGGAGAGGGGTATAATGGTGGAATGAAGAATTTGTGGAGCTTTGTTGTATAAAATTTAATTCACGTATTGAACTCAGGCTTATTTTCTTTTTTATAAATTAATAAATCTTAAGGCCACACCCCAGCCCTGGCCTGCGCCCCTAACAAGGATGTGGCTGACTGCCTGGCTCTGATCCTATCTACCATGAAGCCTTTCCCCATGGATCCTTCCTCCTGCTCCTGCTCCTCTCCTACTGTCTCCCCCTCCCCGGGTCTCAACCTGTTGAAGCACTGCGGCATCACTGCTGCCTGCACCTCCCTTCCCAACGGCGGTCTCCACAACGGCTATGTCAAAGACCGCCACGGCGCAGCTGTCGGCCTGGACAGCTGTCTGTCTGAGTGAGGCCATCTGCCCCACTCAGTCAGCTGCTATCATCATCATCACCACCAGGGGCGACTCCCTTTAACATGGCCCCAGAGGACCAGGAGAGCACCCACCCACATGTCTGTTCTCCATGTATGTATGTATGTATGTATGTATGTGTTTGCGTGTCAATTTGTGTGTGTGTGTGTGTGTGCGTGCGTGTGTGTGAGTGTATTTGGTCTTCTCTTGAGGTGCAGTCAAACCTAATATGCAATTAGATCCCATCCCTCCATCTCCGAGTAGTGTTCAGTACTAATAGACTGATTTGCTCTACAAGGTCACTTGAATGAAGTATGGCTTCCAAGATGGATGCTGGCAATCTGGCCATCCCTAACTCATTGAACCCTTTAAAATCATGTTGACGTAACCATATAACTGACAGCTAATAGCATGGAGACCTCTGTATCCTCGTCCATCTCTCTCCCCATATCATCCAGTATTTAAAGTCATATCATATTTGATCAGTTGTGGTGACCTTGTAGAGGAATGCACAGCCTTCCCAAAAGAATGATCAAAGAAGTTTTTTTTAAAGTCCTTTTAGCCTAGATTTTTATGAAGGAACCATACAAGGGAAAATCTAAATTTTGCTTAAGAGTGCAATGCTGATGTACTACAGTACAATCCTAAATTTGGAAAAGGGTCACAAAGATATTATTTCCGTAGTGTACTTTACCTGTAGAGCTTAGAATGGTTTTGGCATTTTCACGAAAAAAAAAAAAATTGGCAATGCTGCTGAATATGTTTAAGCGCGTCTCCTTAACGAAGGAGGCCATGTTTCCGTTGGCGTTTTCAACATCAATTCTGTTCTCAATGCCAACGTGATGTTTTAAAGATAAGTGTTTTGTTAAGCTAGAATGTTTCTAAGGATATAAGTTTTGACCAAAGTTGATCAACACTACTATGGCTATAAATTATTTATTTGAGATGAACTGTACTGTATAGAGAAAGACAATAGATCTCGATATACCTCGTCGACTCGTTTAGCAGCTGCTTCATCTTCACCCAGGGTCCGTAGGCCTAATGTTCTCCCTCTCTGTCTGCAGAGCTAGAGAACCATTGTAGGGTAGTGACTGACTGAGGCCTTGTTTATTTCTAGATGAAGGCTTTACTAGTAATATCTGCCAACAACACCTCATTAAAGCATCATATATCTGAGCACATAAATGAACAAGCCATTTCAATTTATTTCCCATCTCCTTACTTAACAGTGTTTTTGCTCACGTTTTCACAATTAGAATGGCCTCAACTAAAAGAGAGCAATCAGGTTTTATTTTCCTTTTTTTTCGTTCATTGCTTTGAATACCTAAATTTGCTTGGTTCTTTGTTTTTGATATTTTGCTGGCCATCAGCATTCTGGGTATAACAGAGCTCTTAATTGGAAAGTATTAGTTGGAGCTGGTAAATTAGTCTTAACCCTCTAGTAACTTGTATCTTGACTTATCGGCTGCTTGGTCAGCTCTGCAAAGTTTGAAACCATCAAACATCTTTTATGATTTTAGTAGTTTTCAAGCAATATTTTTGGGGGGCTTTTTTCCAACGCTATTAAATAGACAATCACTGTCGCAAGGGCTTTTGTTTCCCTGGAATGGTTTTTTTTTTTAACTTGTCCTTATTTCATGAAATAATAACTTAAGACTAAAAGAATGGCTCTGTGTGTGCTGGGCATTTTACTGTCAGTGTCAACACAAATGCACTGGATTGCCTTTTTCGGCATCTCATGAAATGCCTTCTGACCCATGCCTTCTGTAACACGTCATTTCAGTTGTAATTCTTAATGGCAGAGTATCACAAGCCCTGAGACTGATTTATCTTTACACTCATTTGATAGCTAAGCGACAGCATCAAACATAGTTAAACCAGTATCTAATGACAAGGAAAAAAAAAAAATTTGACTGGCAAACCACCCTCTGTCCTGGCATCATGAATGTCCATGGGCAATTTACTATCCTTTTAGAAGCAAAGAGGGCTAAGAGGAAACGTGGAAGGAATTTTGCTTTGGCCAATAGCTGTTGTTTAGATTTCAGGAATAGCAAAAATCCAAATAATCGTGCTTTTTGCGTTCCTTTTGTCGTCTAGATCCCATGTCTGGTACTAAGCATACTAAAGATTGTATTGGACCACTAAAGCTTTTTATTATGTGACTTTAAACTAGACATTATTACTATGCCATTCTGTTTTATTTTTCCTTTCATCTACTGTTGGACAAATGACACTGATACAGATCATTTTCATTCACACGATAACTTCATATCGACTTGGAAATAAATGGCACAAATATTAGCATTAGTTGAAATTTGACAGGATGAGAGAGGAGGACCTGGACTAGGCTATGCCATTATATACCCTTGCATGCTCTTGTATTTCAATGGATGTTCTCAACATTAACGTCTTTTCAGAGCAGTGATTTTGCTGATTGTTTGGTATGTAGAGAAGCTCTAAATCAACCTCTACCACTGACTGAAATGAAATAGAACCGATTGATCCCCGCCAGACCTTAGTTCACTTGCTTAAAATGAATAGAGGGACAATGGGAAATGGTGATTTATTTTTTTGTTCTGTTTCACAAGAAGTACATTTTTGATAGCCTCAGGATCTATGTTGAAGCAGCGTGCGAAGCTCATTAATCAAGTTTAAATGGGAAAATGACACTTCTGCTCATTTTTGATGGGTTGGTCCATATTTTATAGTTTGTTTTTCAACCCAAATCCCACAGCACTTAATTAGATAGTCAAGGATGCACTTTAGTACATTCAGGTTCTAAGTGCAAAATTGAACAGAAGCAATGTATGTACATATGTTTACATGCATGCGTTCTCCTGCCGTATATATAGGAAAGGAGGGTCGTGTGAGATGAGCAAAGGCTGCCACAATATTGTATTTGGACAATACATCATCAACCAGAAAAGAAACATGTCATCAGAGCACTTACACAGTGTCCAGCACCCAGACCTTTGGCATTAACAATTTCTGGGTGACCGATCCAATAATGCCACCTCTCATTACCTGAGAACCAAATTATTTCACCAATCATGAAAAACCTCAGGCTCTTCTCAAAAATACGGTCTACATACTCTCTTTGCCATCTGTAGGTGCTATTGTCAGACCAGTCGGTTTGGGTATGGTTCTTTCTCTTTGTGATGCCCATACTTGATCAGTGGAGCCGGTATCCCCCTGCAAATACACAAATTGTAACTAAACCTCTTGTTTTTCCACAGTGTTCTTATACATGCTTTATCTGTGGATATGTGAGTGAATGAGTGTGCGTTTGTCTACCTGTAGTAGACAGGGTTTGTGCATGGAGCCAGATCACAATTTTTATGTAAAAATGGATCAAACAAATGGAGCATATACAGTATATCTGGAGTCAGAAGTTAAAGCAATGAAAGGTCCAATTGTAGCAATAGAGAATGTGTGTAATAGTGTGCAGCACAAATATTGCACTGCCATCCATTTAGGCCATTTCAGTAAATCATAGCAAAGATGCCAATGGAAGATTTAAATGCGGGTTAGATGTGTGAATCTCTGGTCACAAATAAGGCCTAAATTGCCAAAATTTGTTAAGAGGAAGTCCTCTTAGTAAAGCAGCAATGGATCTTATGCATTTGTTCAAGCAGTTTACAGTCTGACCTTCAAATCTGAGCCATGAATTTACTGACTGAAATGAATGTAGGGTCAATTTAGAGCAGGACAATTTGCTTTCTCCTGACTTTTAACTATTGCTCTTCATTTGTATTGCATAGTTGTAATTATACAGGTAGCATGAAATAACTACATATTAGTTGTGTATTAGTCTTCCTGCGATGAGGGTCCTGGTAGGTTTTTTGGCATTTTTTTTTGTTGGAGTATAGGCCTACTATTGTGTAGTAATAACCCCCTTCCTCTCCTGTCTGTGTGGAACGTAGCCTACAAGGTAAACTGAAGACAAAAGGTCAGAATCTTTATATCGTTCATGTTCATCCATTCCACTAAGATTGCCTTACAGTGCGTGAAACAAGACAAAAAAGGACTACAGTAGATAACATCACACATAATCGTAAATAGCCTATATTTGACAAAATGCACCTAAGCTACACCCATTTAGTGCCATAGAAACCTTTATTTGCCTTTAGACATAATTCATATTAAGTTGGTTAGTATCCTTTTCAAATAGGATTATCTTTTTGTTAAAGGCTGCATGTCTTCACCAGTAATGGTCTATAAAAATGTGTCTTTAAAAAAATCAATATGTAGAAAATGTTTGCATGAAGTAGTTGTCAATTATTGCAAGAATTTAGTTCAAATTTGGTGTCGGTACAAATCTATTTTGTAATTGGATAATTGGACACTTGAATATATTCAGTCCTTTTGGTATTGGCAATCCCTAGGGTGTGTATTTATATAACAAGTTTATTATGTGTGTTTTAGTGGGGGGAGGGTGATGTTTTAGATGTCCACGAGCATGGTATATGTGGAATTGATTTGCCTCAATGGATGTCTTGGTTTTTACTTGAAGTAATGCTCATATATGGCAAATTTCAATTCAACTCTTTGATCCACTGTTGAGCCTTTTGCCTTAAAAGCTGAAAAGGAAATGATATCTAGGCAGTACCTGATAAGTTGCATCACTGATAAGAGTTATGCCACTTAGTTTGGATTGCTTAACTTTTGGCTGATCGTATTCTTGCAGACATCTGTGGGTGTCGGGAAGCACACAAATCAATTGAGGTAGCACACAACTGAAGGTTGCCACGGTGCAGAGATTGTTCTGAGCGGTTAGGATATTGCCATATTTGCCACTGTGAATGAATTATTCAGAATGAACTGATAATCAGCTTTGGCTTGTCTATTACCGGGAGCCAAATAACACTGGGATAAGATTGGTGTACCTCAAAGTATAACTAGAGAGAAAGGAAAAGGTTTGGGGAATATTCGTAAGGACACGCTAACAGCTAAGATTCAAAATCTGTCGATTCATTTCGTCATGGGTAGTATAAAACTCTGCTTAAACCAGCCTAAACCAGAAATGTATCTAACACAGAAGTGATAGATTAGTGTGGGCAGATGTCTAATGTTTCCTACCTTAGAAAGGGGCAACAACATGCACCTTGTACTTTTATTGGACCTGCGCTTTTACCTCATCAGTGATCTTTAGTGTGATGACGCTGACATTGATCCTCTGTGACGTTATTGTATTTGGGTTTTCTTCTTATGTAGTTGAGAATTTGTCTCTGTGTGCGAGATGATGGATTTTGTTACTTACATGCATGTCGATCCTATACAAGCAACCCCTTGTGTAGTGCAGAAGAGCATAGTCATCCTATTTCCACATCAGAGTGTTTGTCTATGATACACAGCAAACGAGTCTGTAATCCGGTGCAAGTCGTAGGATTTAGGGTACAGTATGATCTAAGGCGGGAGTCGGCAGCAGCTATGTGACTTTGTAACTGTGTGACCTCTACAAGTTAAATCAATACGTCATACTGTACGAGTTGATGCTAGTTTGAAATGCCTCCCCCAACTGGAACCTTAATGTCAAACCCATCCCCCACCCCACCAATAGGACCTGTGTTGTTACCCAGCACAGAGGTGGCATGGTGCCTTTAACTTGTTACTACCGAAAGGTACGGTCTTCCATTTGTACTCCCCGGAAGCCTTATAATGGTAAAAACACAAAATGAAAAAATACCTATGTGTAATAAGCGTATAAGACTACAGAAGGCTCACACTCCCCGAGTGATATCGAATAGATAAGCCTAAATAATTCCCTGTGACATCTTGCGCATTTCCGATGTGTTTTTCTAGTGGTTGTGTTTCCCTCAGGCCAGTGGAACCAACTGAGAACAACTCCTGATGCGATTCGGGGCACACCAAACATTTTGACGGGTGGGGGAACAGTAGAGTCTGAAAGCACAATTCCAAAGATGGCACTTCAAGGCTAAGACAAGCTCGTCCAACATCACAGGAGAGTAGAGAAAGAAAATGGAAGGCACACATGCACGGGAGAAACACCAGACTCCGTGCAAAAAAAGATTTAAAAAAACAAAAACAAGGTGAGGTTCAAGATAGTCGTAACACATTAACTGTAGAAAGACAATGTCTCCATTTTGTCGAGCATAGAAAATCTGATTGTTCCTCAACTTTATGGTAGTTGTCAATCCTGTGAGTGATTTCACAACGCAGTCCGTAACTATGAAACGGTATGGTACACACTTACAAGACGAAGTGATTACATTTAGGCAACTTGTCTGTTGTGATTGTGATGCAAGCTGATTGTTGAGATTGTTTTGTGTCTTTAGAGTAGAATGATTTAAAATTAGGATTGCAGTAGTAGCTGTGTGCAGTGTTAATAACAGTGTGATAATACTTTAGAAGTGGTGTAACATTTGTTGTCTTACAGCATTAGGGCATGAATCATCTTCTCTCACGCTGACCTCCTTTTGAACTAGATATAAGATAAACGTGCAATAACCTTTTGTTCATCATTGCTTCCCCAATTGAAAACGTGCTATGTACCCTTTTCTTTTTTTTTCCTTAGCACCAAAAGTCACTCTTCTATGGCAAATGGGGGATTTAAAATGGCCTTCTTGTTTGTATTTAGAGAAGGGGCATTTGATCGCGGAGTGTGTGATACTACATTCTTCAAACTGTGATTAATATACAACTTAAAACGCTGCCTGCTCAGAGAATGGACCGTGCACACGTTAACTGATAGATTTAGATAGGCGTGGGTTTTATTTCCTCTCCCTTGTGGGCTTTTGTTTTCGGGGGGCTTTTTCCCCTTGGGATGGGCTTTGATGATATTGTATTTTTGACTCAGACCTAATTCCTTGAATCTGGTTTATAGTTGCTAGACCTGTTCATTTGCATGAGTAGATGTATATGCACCCTCTTCCCCCTTGAATGAAATGTTTTCTCCAAAAATATCTAGACCTGCTGTCAGTGAAATATGCGGATAAAAGGAATTATGAAATGCCTTATATTTTTTTTAGATGTTAAGAATTAAGGGTTCCTGTGTGTCCCTCCCTTTTCAGCGTGTAGCCTAAAGCGTGTACAGATAAATCTCATCAGATTTCTATCTACTGTATAGCCTGTGTGTTCTCAGAATTTACTCGGAGGTCCTGTGATTGTGGTTTTAGAGTAACATTCCCCTTGAAAGTGCCGTTTGTCTTCACCAGCAGAGGATGTGTCTTTGGGGGAGAAGTATTTTCAAGAAGTAAAAAAAAAAAAAAACTTTAAAAAAAAAACCCCCAACCCTGAAACGTTCACTCCCCGACATGGTAGATCCATTGAACTGAATGACACAAGGTCCTTGTGAAGGTGAACTAAGGCAGCAATCTTCTGATAGAGCACCTTATCGACTTGCTCTTTCTGTGAGCCCACAATGGAAGTAGTCTCTCGCTACGCTTGATTACTCTAATAAAGCAGAGCCATATCAGAGAAAGTATTCCCATTAGGACCCCCCTTGAATGTGCTATATAGGTAGAGCCTACTGTAGGAAAGGATGTATTCTGCATGTTCTGTGACTTTTTTTGTTGTTGTGTGCTAGTCCCCTCCTCCCTGTTGCTTTTAATTTATTTTGTTTTCTGTAATATTCACTCAGCTTTATTGTAGATGTTGCCCCCTTTTTGCGATTCAATAGCTATTAACAATCCTATTATGACTGGACTGAATCAGGCATTGTCCTGCCGCTAAGGCAGCCTTACTTAATTGCAGATTTGAGAAATAAAATAGATATATAGATATATATATTTAAAAAATCGGATTACCAGTCACTTGTTTTACGTTGAGTGGCGTATCTGGGGAAAATAACAAGGAGCCCTTGTCATGACTGGAAGGGCTCTGGATCAGGGCATGTGGTGAATTACAATCAAATAGTTTTACAGTGCACCTTCAAACACACACAAAAAGTTTGGCTCGTCCACCCAACATTCCAAAGTTGTCGTCGTTGCTTATTTTGTATTTCTTTTCCTATCCTGGCCTGTTGGTTAAAGTCTCTTATGCTTTGCTGTTGAATGGAGTGGGCATGTGTGTGTGTGTGTCAATGACAGGGTTCCCTATTTAGCCTAATGCCAATTACCTCACTTACAAATCTGCAAATGTACTATTCTACTGTGTGTAAAGGAGTCAATGCCATCACCAGCATCATGATTTCTAGACCTGGAAAGACAATAGGACTAATGATCTTACTCCTTTGAACCTAGCCAATTGAGAATACAACCGGTATAGGGTTACAGGCTAAAGACAGGATTCAGATTTTGTGAGGCCGCACGCGTCCTCGTGAGAAATGCACCAAAGTGACCATTCCAGTCAACTTATTAGGATCAGATATTTGTTGCTAAAAATGTCACTCGGAAATAACCCGTTTCCGAATTTTCACTTTGACCTGAAGTTTGCAGAATGGCATCATTTGGTTCAAACTCCCTTGTATTCCAGAGCAGGCTGCAAGTCTAATTTCCCAAATTGAACTTTTGTACTTTTGCTTTGTGAGAGCTCCAAACCTATAGAAAGTGACTGGGATAGCAACTCTGGTGCTTCTGTAGTTTCAGAAGTCCCAACGCAAACCCGATGCACAACAGAATTATTTAAATGAATGATCATGTCGGCATCACTTGCTGTTTTCAGTAGCATTTCTCCTACCTCCTTGTTTTGCATCCTTGAGTATCGTCTCCACCTGTTTTAACATAGATCTATCCACCGTACAATGATACAGATATATCATGAGCAATGGTAGTAATACAAGTGTGCTTGATTGCGTGGTATGTGTATATGTCAGTTTGACGTGGAAAAGTAACAAAAAAATATTTATGAGAAGCATTTATACAACAAAATACCACTGGAATGTGAAGCCAGACAATGTTATGATGCAGATTATGATCGTCTATCCCCCTTTAACATTCAATTGTGCATTGCCAGAAGAAACATCCTCTCAAAATAGATAACCACATTTTGGCTTTCCAATGGTCATCTATTATTTTTCTTTCATATATACACACACACACACACACACACACACACACACATTTCCCTGTAAAGCCCTATAGTATATTTCAGTGTTTACAGCTTCATGTTTTCTGGGTCAGCCATTGCCCCATAGCTGGACTCGCTACTACAGGTTGTCATGAGGAAGATGTGAGGTAGATTTGTCATTCAACATGGGGGGAGTTTTGTGCCCCTCAAGCCGTATGCCTTCAAATTCATTTGTTCAGTCCAAACCAAATTCTGCTACAAAGGTGTCTGTCTCCACACTGCCCCATTACTATACAGCTGATTTAACCACAAGGGGTACAGGACAAGGTGAAAAGTTTGAGGTTTTCTGACCAGGGGGCCCAATGCCTGCTCTAGGACAGGACCAGCCCACTCCCCTTCACCCACTATCTCACTTAAACCTCAAGCCATTCATTTCTTTTTTTTCGACAATGCAATCCTGAAAGCACTTTGCCTTGTTATTCCTTTTGTGTGAACATGTGAATGATGATTTGTTACAAAATGTTAAATATGTATAAGATCATTCACTGTTTTGGAAAAACCTGCATCTGTCTTTCTGACGTTAAAAGAAAAAAAAGAATTTAGTGACATTAAACCTGAATCTATTTTATAAAATGTTTGCTGCAGCCAATTGGTCTTGTCATTCAGTATTGTGGCTTAGGGTTGTTTGTGTTCAATAAAGTGCTATTGCTAAATATTTATTGTGGTTGGAGTCATTTCTTACATCTCGTCCTTGGGCCCTAACAGAGTTCTCTTTTCAAATGATGTTTTCTTTTTGTTTTACTGAACTAATTTCAGGACAGCTGAGAAAAATTTGTAAAATAGATTAAATTGCACTGTTGCTCTATTACAATGTTCAGACTGTGTATTTGAAACTTTTCACTAAGCATGATATATCTTGATTATAATAATAGCAACTAAAGCTTGTAAAGACTTGGACTACTTTATTTGCTATTTTGATATACCAAGGGTTTGACCTGGTGGGTTGCTGAATTCAGACACTACGACTTAACATGAAGCTAAGACTTAAAGTTGATGATATTTTTTTATACAGACAGTGTATATTAGTGAACATTTATTAATTAAATGTGCCAAATTAAGCCATTAGACTAAATTTTCATCTGGTATCCATAGCTTTTTAGGAGTTCAAGTGCCTTACTCAAGGACATGCTGTCTGAAGGAACTAGGGATCAAATCATCAATCTTCCAACTACTAAATGACTGTCCCACCCAAGTATAATGTAATCTAAAGTGTACAGATAAAATAGTGGATCTTTCTGCTATTCACACATAGTATTCACATTTTAAAAATAACAGAAAAATATGTTAGAGTTTTAATATGGTTACATGCAATGAATGTCGAATGCTGCAAAGTGGACATCATAAATGTTTTATACATTATGATTAATTCAATGAGGGAAAATGCACCTGGTCTGTTACGCCTGCATCCACCACAACCAACAGCAACACAATACAGGACTGGACACCATCAACAGGAAGCTTCCTGTTCTATCGTGTGGGCAGACATCACGGAAGTGCACCCCAGATTGAAGTCCTTCCTCTGAGAACTTTTTGGCCAAAGTAGCACATGCGAAATTAAAAAACAAAACTAAAACAACACATCACTGCACAGATCCAACACAAAAAGTATGGATTGTAATGAATTCACTATGCACTCACTACTCATTAACATTTGTCTGTTATTCGTTATACAGCCAATGGTGGTCAATCCTTTGTCATAAATTCAATTTCGTCACTCGTGTTCGACCGTTTTCTACCTACTTCCTGGATCTTGACAGAGTGGTTTTCCATCCCCTTCGCCTGCTTTTGACACATTACGAAATAATACAGTACTTTCCGGTAGAGTATATCCCCCCGTGTGGAGTTCCACGTTCCTTTAAATGGTCAAATGCGTCATTTTACTCCTACACCGTTAGAAACACGGTCAATATCAACTTTGCTGGCAATGCATCCATGTAAGGGAACCCATGAAAGCTTTTCCTTATGAAAAGGATTTCTTGTACCACACTTGAGCCAGTTAGACTGGCCCAGCTCAACTCCTGCACCTTGGCATCACAAGTAATCAGTGGTCATACTCATTTTTTTCCGAACACCTAGAATGGAAATCCAGAACAATGTGTCACGGTGTTGTGTTAATGTGACTTGACTTAATGTTAACTGCTATCTGAAGAAAACACGTTACCTCTCGAGTGCTCATCTCGTTTATCATGAGTGTGGTTGTGAACATTTACCATACCTTCCCATGCCAATACAAATGCATACTGTCTCAATCAGCCTCGTCGGCCAATTACTTGAGACACAACAGGTCCACAGAGCATCCTCACTACTATGGCTGCTATGCCCATGATACCTGGTGAAGGAGGAAATAACGGGTGACGGAGAGAACCTGCTCCCTGGTTTGGGACTGTCGCCAAAAGATCAAAACCAGCTCCAGAGAGCAAGATTGCAGAGCTGGAAGCTGAACAACTCCAGGCGGCTGTTTCTTTTTTAGATGCATTCACTTTATTAGACGACAGAGTGCGCACTTGGAGAACAGGCGAGCCAGATGCTGAGGGTTTGAATCCAGGAAGGAAATCTGGCCTTAATCCCCCAAACTCCATCTAAATCCATGTGTGTAAATGTGGACCTCATTCACGTTGTCTGCGTTCCAATCCACTTTGAAGTGAGATTTATTCTTCATAATTATTTCACAATTGTTTCAAACAGACATGTCATAAATAACCAGGGAGAACGCGTATGCAGTAACATGACACACCGAGTCCAGAGGAACTATCTAACAGATTTGTCTCATACATTCCCAGTGCATGGAATATGTCAACGGTGCATCTGGTGAATTACTCGAAGTGACGCACTCCGCTGGTCAATCTCATTCTCTGATGTTTGGAGAAGAAATCATCGCGTTATCTGGTTTTACTGGGGCGACACCGGATGAGAGGCAGTTGCCTGGCCCAATTAAAAGCTTGTGATCTTCGCGGTGCCGCCCTCGCCTGATCGCGTAGCATCCAGACGGCGAAGCGTAGGATGTAGCCCGGCCGAGACGTGGCTAGCAAGCTAGTTGTATTTAGACACCTGAAACGGGGGAGAATTCGTGACTGGGGTCTGTGTAGCTATAAATCTTGGTAAGTTTGTCAACCGGTTAAGACGCCGTACTCCAACTTTAGCGTTTAGAAACAGCTGATTGGTGATTTAGCTAAGGCAGACTGAACTCTGTCTGGTTAGCTTAATTGCTAACACCCACTGAAAATCATATGTGGACTGTGTTAGCTCAGAGCGTTAGCCACTTAGCTAGGGTTAACTAGCGTTGGCCATGTTAGATGGTTTGGTAGTTTAAACATGTTACCTTTGGGAATTCAGCCAAAAATGTATCTGTCAAACGATTATGCGATTGAGCTCTACTTTAAACACTAACTCATGCGTTAGTATAGATGATGATGTGAAGACGATGTAGCGATAATGTATGTTGCATGTTAGTTTAGGTTGCCTGCATACCATGCTGAGTGAGATGAGAGAAAAATTGATGTCGAGCCTCGAAGCAACCACCTCCACAATGATGTGCGCTGCTACCAGTGAAAATAGGTCATCAATCCATCAGCTGGAACAACATCTACTCAAATGTGTAAACCATGCTGCCACACATCACAATATTATTGATATGATCAACCTTAATATGAATTAAACATTAGAAGCAACCCGTAAAGCAACGACATTACTTTGACATTTGCGACGCATGCTTGCATCAGAACTGCTGCCAAGGACTAAAGCTTGCGTCATTTGTGGCTCAGTTTCTTATGATGGACTAGCATTGGTATGATTTCGATTTTAAGAGAGGCAAGAAGAGTTCCTTACAAAATGTTTTCAGTTGTCTGCTTGGGTGGGCTATTTTAGAAATATTTTGCTATTAGTGGTAATGAGGAGACTCAAAATAACGTAGTCCTCTTGAATTATATTTTTAATCTGGTTTATAAATCAGGTCACAGTCTGATGGGATAGGAGTACCATATCAGTTTAACATGTGATCAACTTTAGTTTAATGTTAACCAAATCTGTCAATACAACATGGCTTTATAAATCTTTATTGTATCTGGGCTATAATAAGAAGGAAAACTTGTGCTTGTAACTAATCTGTCAATACTCACTTTTTTCAGTATTTTTTGACAGGGAGTCCCTGCATATTGGGACTGTTGGGTTGTCAGTCACATTACATTACATTACATTACATTACAGGCATTTAGCAGACGCTCTTATCCAGAGCGACGTACATCAAGTGAGCGGTTAGGGGTTCAGTGTCTTGCTCAAGGACACCTCGACATGCTCTATGCAGGACCGGGAATTGATCCTGTAACCTTCTGATTGCCAGACGACTGCTCTACCCACTGAGCTATGCCGCCCCCACATGTAACCCGTCAGCATCAAGTCAAGTACTGAATGGAACCATTGACGTCCATTTGTGAGTGAGATTGCATCAAAGTCTGTGTGCAAATTTGTTTCCATAGCTACATGAAAGTGACTGAAAACTTATCCTGTCATGTATATTCCTCAGATTGCAGGTCCCGGTAATGTACCATGGGGTACGACGTCACCAGGTTCCAAGGAGAAGTGGATGAAGACTTGCTTTGCCCCATTTGTAGTGGGGTACTTGAGGAACCAGTACAGGCAAGTCTCTTGCTGAGACCTAGTCGATGCTTTGTTCAACACTATTATTAGCCCTATGAAACCAAATTTTCTTGAGTGTTTACTTTGTATCATTTGTCGCTTTTCCTTCATTTGCATTTCACCTGCAGGCCCCACACTGTGAACATGCTTTCTGCAATGCCTGCATCACACAGTGGTTTGCTCAGCAGCAGATTTGCCCTGTGGACCGGACAGTGGTGACGCTTGCCCATCTCCGGCCTGTACCCCGCATCATGCGCAATATGCTCTCCAAGCTGCAAATCAGCTGCGACAATGCAGGTTTTGGTTGTACAGCTACACTGCGGCTCGACCAGTTACAGTCTCACCTCAAAGACTGTGAGCACAATCCCAAAAGGCCTGTGAACTGTGAGGAGGGTTGTGGGTGAGTGATTTTTGCACCTCCCCTATGGCAAGCTAGGGACAGCATAGTTTATATGGATGGTGCCAGGCACCATTGATAATGAGTGTGCGTTGATGTTGCAGCCAGAGAATTCCAAAGATTATCAAGGGTTATGAAAAAGGAATAAAAAAGGCATTTTCTGCCTTTATTTGATTTGAAAGTTGACGGGGAGAGAGATAGGAAAGACAGGGGAGCGAGTGGGGTTGATATGCACCAAAGGGCCTGAGTCAGATCGAACCCAGGCCGCTGTGGTAAGGACTCAGCCTTATGTGGTACACGCTCTACCAGGTGAGCCACTGGGATGCCCCCAAAGGGGACTTTAAAAAAAAAAAAGTTTTAGAAATCTCATAAATAAAATCATCTCATCTTTTAACATGAGAAAAATATGAAATAATTTAAATATTCTCTGATGAATACTGATTTCACAATGTGCACATTATTATAGAATATCCATAGAATTTCTTTGGCAAAGAACATATAGCTTGCACTCGTCAAAAACATTTAACTGTAAGACAAATCTTTATTTGAGAATTATATTACCCTTTAATCATATTGTAATATGTATCACCTTCTATTTCCACCTTATAGAAATAAGAGTCTTGTAAATTGTCAATAAAAATGATTTGTCCCTCCCTATCCACTCATCCATTCTCTTAATTCTTTCCCATTTTGGCAGGCTAGAGATGCCCAAAGATGAGATGCCCAACCACAACTGTATCAAGCATTTGCGTAGTGTGGTACAGCAGCAGCAAAGCAGGATTTCAGAACTTGAAAAAACTGTAGCGGAGCATAAGCATCAATTGGGAGAACAAGTAAGAACCCCTAGTTCCCTTCAGGAAGTTATTACTTAACAGACTTAAGACCAGCATGTACTGACCTTAAGTCCCTCATGAAATGCATTAGCTGGCTTAGGTATGTACTTGACTTGTAGAAACGTATTTGTAAGGAACGAAGTGTAGGTGGGATATGTGTGTAGCCACAGCAACCACATCTCTGGCACAAAACACACCTTGAGATATTGAATAGTGAATTTTCTTTCCAAAATGATCTATTAGATTAAATGATACACATACAGTATTTTACTTTGAGGTATATGGGGCCAATAAACTTCAATCTCTGAATATAATTAGTTGCAATATTATCAATTTGCAAAAAAAGCTGAATGAGTTCATCTGTTTACATCATTTATCAAGAGAAACATTTTGTCACTTATACAGGTGACATCTTCAGTCTCAATAGACTGCAGGTATCCTCACCCTTTATAAACAATACAATGCCATTAACAACTGAACTCAACAATAGTTTTAGGGGCGGCATAGCTCAGTGGGCAGAGCAATCGTCTGGCAATCCGAAGGGTGCAGGATTCATCGCCGGACTGATAAGGGAATCATATATTTATTTATTTTTGTATCTAAATTGGCCATTGACTGGAATCTCAGTGGCATTTTTTTATTATTCACAGAAGATTTGGGAATAGTTTCAATCACACTATCATAAGATGGCAGCAGATGTAAATAAATAAATGGTTCCCTTATCAGTCCCGCAAGGGGAAATTTGGATTTCTCTGCATTTTTGACCCAACCTATTGTATAGGAGCAGTGAGCTGCCAACATATGGCGCTCGGGGAGCAGTTAGGGGTTAATTGTCTTGGTTAAGGACACCTCGACATGCTGTATGCAGGATCGGGGATCGATCTGGCAACCTTGCGATTGCCAGACGACCACTGTACCCACTGAGCTATGCTGCCCCTATGTACTCTTAGCCTCCCAGTTCAGGGATGGTTATTCCCTCCTGGGGTGGTGATACCTACAATCTGCTTAGACGGAAGAAGTCACCTGTGAGAGGTCCATTTTACGTGTCACGATTAGTCCCCACGTTGTGGTGGTGGACTTTGACTTGGATGGAATTTGGGAGTTTAAAGCCCCTCCTTGATGATTCACTATTTGTTGAAAACTGAGCCATGTACAATGTTAGATCCAAAGAAATAAGTCATGATATGGTCTGGCATCTAAAATCAGAAGTGAAATATTCCTAAATAGGAGATTTTACCCATAGACAGAAGTTGGGACTAAGTTCTAAGGGTAAAATCCATAATGGTGTGTGTCACCAAAGCTATGAGTCCTGTGATAGCGCAAGTGCTCTAATGACAGGAAAAGTGAAATATCACCATCAGGTCTACATTGTAAATTTATTTGACGAATTGAAAGTTATGCAAAGTGATGTCTGATTCTCAAGTAATGAATTGAACAATGTTTATGAAGTTGAGAGAAGTGGGGCCAGCAGCCAATGTGTAAATCATTCAGAGATTTTACTTTTTAAGCCTTAAAAGGCGATGTGCATACAGTTTCAAATGTTTGTCCTTTTCCTCTCACAGAAACGGGATATCCAGCTGCTAAAAGCCTACATGAGGGCCATCCGCAGTGCTAACCCCAACCTCCAGAATCTTGAAGAAAGCATCGAGTACAATGAGATCCTTGAGTAAGTTCTTGTTTTTCTTTACTCCCATATTCATGACCAATCGAAGGTACCCCTCCTTCTCTCTTTTCTGTCTTTGCATTTATTTTTGATATTCACATAGGAGTATTGGATACAGCTGGTAATGTCTAGGTTTTAATATATCCTGCATCCACCAACTCCTTCGCTCCACTTTATTAACAGATGGGTCAACTCAATGCAGCCTGCCAGAGTGACACGCTGGGGCGGCATGATCTCCACCCCGGACGCCGTTCTTCAGGCAGTCATCAAGCGCTCACTCATCGACAGTGGCTGTCCACTGTCGATCGTCAATGACCTGATCGAGAATGCCCACGAGCGAAACTGGCCACAGGGCCTGGCCACGCTGGAGACCCGGCAGATGAACAGGCGCTACTATGAGAACTACGTTGCTAAGCGCATCCCGGGCAAGCAAGCAGTGGTGGTGATGGCCTGTGAGAATCAGCACATGGGAGAAGAAATGATCCTGGAGCCAGGTCTGGTCATGATTTTCGCACACGGTGTAGAAGAGATCTTATAACCATACAGCTGGTCGAACTGTATCAGAGACAAATGGGGATGTTTTGCTCAGAGGGGTGTGATGAATGGTTATTAGCTATTCATAATCGAACCTCACTATAAATCTGGCTCAATAAAAATGAGACCCTATCCTATAACAAGTGGTCACTCACATACTTGTTACTTATGCCTTAAAGTAAGGACATACTAAATGAACCTGGCAAATGGGAAGTCAGTTTGACTGATAATATCAAAGAAATATGGTGAGATGAAATGTTTACAAGGCTTATAGCTTGAAATATAGTGCTTTACACGATCTGCAATCTGATTGTTCTCCTTCATGTACTTTATATCGCAACACCCTTGGCACTCAATTTAATGTCCTCAATTGTACAAATGCTTGTAAATAGAAATATTATATTGAATTTTAAACATATTACCCTTATTATGTAATTTTACTGTGATTTCTATTCTTTGCTCTTTGTTTCCTTTTGTTTTTTGGTTGAGTTGTCACTGTCTCAATTGATGTTGACTTTTAATTTGCTTGCTTGCTTTAGTTCGTTTCTTGTGAATATTTAATGGGACGTGTGTCTCGCTTTATACTGTTCAATCTTACGTGCCATTCGTTTTATTTATTGTGTTGCCTTTTACATGAACAGGCTTGAAAGATGTCATCACGTTGTCGTATCTTAATGTTCTTTCTCAGTGCATTCGAAGGTCCTTGTAGAAGAAAAGATTGATTTTGTGGAGGGTGAGGTTGTTTTTTTTGTCATTTGGTTGCCTCGGTTCTATATAGTCAGAATGTAGGGTCCCATTGAAAGTGTTAAAATGAAGTTTAACATTTTGAATTTAACGGTGAGATATTTTATTTCACATATGGGAATTGTTCACATCACATGTGTACTTCCTTGATCCTTATGTTGATATATTTGTGGGAATCAAATGAGATTCACGTTCTGATCTGGCAAACATCTGCTCACTGAAATGTCTCTAAACATGAGTGTAGTGTTGTTGAGATGTTGGAGTCTCACCATTGGCTCCTTTTTGGGATCAGAAAGTTTAATCACATTACATTACAGGCATTTGGCAGACGCTCTTATCCAGAGCGACATCCATACAAATGTATAGGGTCAAGGTACAAAAGATACTGGAGCAACACTAGAAGATCGATAACAATCCTAGTGTCATCGTAAGACTCCGACCAACATCAACTAAGACACACCAACCAAAATAAACTAATGAGATTGCATGTGCCTAAACCAAGTACATCAAAAACAAGAAAAGGAATAGGGCTAAAACTAGGAGTTAGAGTTAATTATCAGGTAAACACTACAGTTGCAAGGCAAAAAGGATCTTGAGTGTTAAACTAGAAAAGTGCTATATTAAGGAGTCCATTCAGGAGGTCCATTTCAATGTCCTGATGGAGTGTAAACAAATTGGGATCGGATCGAGTCCTCTGGTTTCCTCTCTTTGTGTTTCTGTTTTATGTTTGTTATCCTATGTGCTCTCTGTACAGAAGAAGTAATAAAATCTTGAATCTTATTCCACAAGGGTGTACTTTACGGTTCTAATACTTGTAAAAATGGTTTGCTTTAGGAGAAATGTGCAGTTCTTGCTTTTTACCACACTGTGTCACCAGTGCTCTACAGGGAACTTCAGGTCTGAGGGCCATGTGGCCAAACACATCACGTAAAGCTTTCAGTGGGGAGGAAAGGCCCATCCTTTTTTATTGTAAATAGATCAGCAACATCACTTATGATTAAGTGGATTATAATATTAACCCTGAAATGATTCTGAATTAAAAAGAGCAAGCCCCATAGCTCATTCATAGGTCTCTCTCTCTCTCTCACCCACTATACCCCAGACTCCCATGTTTTCATAGTTCTGGTATCCGCCCCATTGTGGAGCCTAAACCCCAACCATTGTGTTTGGCGGAATGTAAAACCACTGCTGCACCAAACGGCACATCTCTGACGTTGTTGGTGGGCTATGTCTGTGTGTTTTCACTTGTGACTCCGGCACCACGCTCGTTAGTGAATCTCTTGTTTTGGGTTTCCTTCCATGCTATTTTAGTTCCTAAAAACTGGCAAGACTAAACACTTCAGAATCTCTTTAGGAATCACTTTTGCACTAGTAGGCTTTTATAAACCTGGTGTTATTGACCATATATACGCACATTTACAGTCAAACCCCACGCTTTTAAAAAACCCATCAACCTGAAGTGTTAGGACATGTCATCCCCATGATAAATAAATATATATACATATACCTGTCATGATTGCACCAGTGTGTGAAAAAAGTGATCGGGTAGCCTAGCTTGTTTCTTTGCCTCCTTTCAAACACTCTCTTTATCCATACGGGTTATATACTTCCTGTCGTGTTCTGTTTTTCTGTGTGTGCTCTGACGAATTCGAAGAGGGAATAAAACAGCACACTGAGATAATCCCACTAATGGGAGAAACCCTAATAGTGAGGGGTGCACTATCACGTCGGTCAAAGTGCACGCAAGCAGAGATGCCTGAGTTAGGCGGTGCTTTACGGTCCGGGAGTGACAGTCTGCCTGAGTCGGGCGTGGGTGTAAGTCAGTCTTTGCTTGAGTTGATACGCTTTTTTCCCCAGTTCGTCCACAGACTTGGTCGAGCTAGCGGGTTTGTTGCAAACTGACAGTCCGGCCCTCCTCCCTCGGCTTTCAGAACACGGGAATTGTTCCAGTTGTTTGTCGGCACCGTGACAACTTGGAGGAGAACGGACGGAGCCGCGCAGTAAAGGTAACTCACACTCGAAATGAGCGTCCGACCGCTCTCACACTCATTCAAGTTAAGCGCCCTTGTTGTTGTTGTTGTTGTTGCACATCAAGCCGTCAAATGACAGTAAAATAATAGTAATTATGGACTGGATGTTGTTTCAGCGTCTTGATATGTGTGTCTTAAGAGAGGACCCGTTCGTCCTGGTCGCTGTTTAAAGCGCCTAAGTGTGCAAGCCCATTTTTGTTGGCAGTGAGTTTGTATTGAGAATACTGCAGGGTGCTGGTACACCTGACGGTAACGACAGGATAGCGGACCAACGCACACTGAGGGGGCATATCTTTTAATCTAACGTCCTGCCATATCATTTCAGTTTCCTCGTCATGTGATTTCTCTACCAGCTATGCTTCTGTGTGTTATGTAGGCAGCTATAGGATGCACCGGTCATCATGCTGGGGAACATTCAGGGGGTATTTGTCAGCAGCGTTGCAGCTTTAGAGACACAAAGCCTCGACTATGGTATCAAGTGCAGGGCTTCACTGTAGGACCAGATGAGACGGGATGGGAATAGGACATCATTATATCACACTGTCACCGTCCATTCACATTCACGTCTTTTTACTTTACACATCCCCACCAAAAAAACTGCAACGTATAAAAACTTATACACACAAGTATTTCCTCTTATCTGACTGTTAGTTTTTGGAAGGGTGTTGATGTATATTACCAGTCCATTAACCACTGTTTAAAAAAAAATCCATTTAAATCTCATTTGAGAAGTTCTGTCAATGATGATTTTCAACCTTTTCTACCCACTTGTCAGATAATAACATCTCCATGGTGCAGATGGCTGATAGTGGGCACACTTAGGCATTGTCATGACTATCAGTAATTTCTCATAGATAACCGCTCACTGGGATTTCACCACAACCCCTCTTTGTTTACCACTTGAAAGAAAAAGAACAATACAAAGCCTTGATGTCTATCTGTGAATGACTTGTCACTATCTGTATGGCACTGTAAGCTCTTGACGAATCCATTCCTGGGTAAACAAGAGTAGTGTTCCAGTGGTTTGCACTGTTGCCTCACAGCAAGGAGGTCCTGGGCTCAAATACCCTCCTGGGTCTTTCCTGTGTGGGGTTTGCATGTTCTCCCCGTGTCTGTGTGAGTCTCTTCTGGGGGCTGTGGTTTCCCCGCACCATCAAAAAGACAAGCGTGTTAGGGTTAATACTCCCACCTGTGCCCCTGAGCAAGAAGGACTGGTGTTGGTCCCCAGATGCTGCACAGCAGCTGCCTGCTACATGGCTGGGATGGAGTTAAAACAGAGAAGGACCTCCATTGTAAGCCTGCTTACAATGAAGGACAAAGCGTCTTTCTTCTGAGAAGTTGGTCATCTCTGGTGGAGGAGGCT
>OMLC01000153.1:0-25967 GCA_900302585.1 Regalecus glesne
CCATTGATTCCTACATTAACATGTATGTGGAGGATGTGGTGTGAGGCTGTTCTTGACATTATAAGCTGCCCTCCATTCAAGACGTATGCATCTCTAAAGTGTAGAGACGAGCGAGGCAGCATCACTACAGACCCACCAACCCTACTGAACCCTGGTTCAGTTCACCTCCTGCCCTCTAGTGGATGCTACAGAGCACTCGACACACCAACAACCAGATAGAAACACAGTTTCTTAAATGAATGCTCAACATCATCAAGGTCCAGCCCCGCCTCGTATACATACTGTACTGTGCATATATTCTGGCATGCGTCGTCATGTCCATTGGTCTCAAGCATGTACGCAAGTGACACGCTAACACTTATTTCAATATCTCTGCTACATTCTCTCCACCATTGTCTTGATTCATGCAGGTAAGAGATTCACACAAAGGTGAATTGGTTCAACTGGATCATCACTCGTACAGGAAACATCCTCAGTCTGAAGACGTCATGTTTCTGAATAAACTTCTCATCCAGCTCAACTGATTCACCTTTTTCATGATCTGCTGCTTTGGGTTTGATCCCCTCTTATATTTATAGTCAATCCTTGGGTATACGTCTGAAGACATATGCACATTGCATGTTTTTAATGTACACGAAGAGTTAAAGTGTGAGCTCTACACAGGCTTTACTGACTAATGGCAGAAAGATCTACTCCATCATGTCCACTGGTTCAGGGTACCTGACACCTTCTGGATGACCTCATTGACTTCCTTCATGAAGACCTTCTGCAGGAAGACCAGATGGTTGAGCAAGTCTGTGGTCAAGTTGTGCTCAAAGGAGCCAATCTTCATATCGGAGATGACGACAGGGAAAGTGAAAAGAATATTTATTTACAAAACAATCTTAAAGCATCAAATGAAAAGCAGAACTTCAAGTACTCTGAAAACTACAACAATGTGCTATTCCTCCTTGATTCACGTGACAGGGTTTTCCTCAAAGTAAAGTAGCTTTGACTTCTAACAGGGTCTTGGGTATGACAGTGGATAAAGTCTGGGGAGCACCGGTCACATTGACAACCCTCACCTCAGCCACACAGCGTAGGTAGTTGCCTTGGAGGTAGTTCCCCTGTTTACTTGGGAAGTCATCGGGAACCCAGCCCTGGTCTGAGTGACTCTCGTGGTCCTCCATGATGTACTCTCCTGACATGGTGACCGGTGGCAGGTTTAGACTGGCTGATGGGGGCATGGTGGACATGCCTATTGGGGACACCTTTGACTGAAAGCACAACTTATGGTGTGGTAGCTCAAAGGTAAAACTGGTCTGTGCCCCTGAAGCAAACAGAGGAGAAGCACAAATCAAAAAGTTAGAACGTTGAGGTTTTATTTCCTAAATCTCCTGTGGGGACTGGGAGCATAGCATTGATTCCAAAAACAATGTCAGGCTAAAAGCAAGGTTCAAATCAATACTTGATTTCAATTGGGTTTTTTTTTTAATAGACAAGTTTCAACATTAAAACCTGAAATCCCCTTTAAGTGCAAAGTAAAACAATTTTATAAAAAGCTTCAAAAACTGAAAAGCTCTCAAACGAGGTAACAATTGTATGGAAGGTATCACCATTTCACCCATGAATCTCCCATAAAGCCACAGACCTGTCATGCCATGGCTCTTCATGCGGCCCATTTTATATTCTGCCTTCAGTGAAGGGAGCAGTGCAGCTCCAATGGTGATGCCATCCATCATGGCACTGAACTTGAGAACAATTGGCTTTTTCTCCAGGCCCTCCGGAAGCTGGGGGAACTCGTTGGCCTCCACAGGGGTCTGGTTTGTACTGGGTGGCTTGTCAGATGGCTGGGGGGTAGGGGTCTTGTCTCTGTTAGATGGTGGACTGAAAGGGAAGGCCAAAAAAAGTCCAGTTAACTTTGGCTAAGAGCAGTGATGAGAAGCATCAGACCCTGGAGACATGAGGCTGTCTGGTTAAAGCAATAGTTGTTTGCATAACTCAGGTGGCAGAAAAAGGAGAATCCAACAGGTGTGTACATGTTCATGGTTTGCTGATCAGTTGGTGCGGTTCCTTGAGATGCCCAGAAAGCCAGAAAGATCTGGAACATTTTGCAGGCAGCAAGTGGAAGCCGGTGTAAGGATACCAGAGATGGCTTTAAAACCATCTCTTCCAACACTGTGCTACATACTTTGTAGCAGCTAGATTGAACTGGTTGTTGATCACCACCACAAGGACCTTGGTAGTTTTCAATCATATGCCTATGTCTTAAATGTGTGAAATGGGTATGCAACTGCTTCATCTAGCTCGTCCATTGAGAACACAACACCCCTGATAATATGGATCTCCTTAAATCAATTTCTAGCTAAATTTAGCCATGATTTGCTTTTGTCAAGCAATTTTCACTATCAACAGGCATCAAATCTCTAATGTCCAATTCAATCCCAGCCACTGTATGTCAGCAATTTTCATTATCTGGGCTCTTCCCTGGATAGAGGGGATGGGGGGTTTAATTCATTCCTCAGTTTCCACTAAAGTTCTCATTTCTAATGTCACATGCAGCTAAAACAGACAGCCATCATGAATCCCCCCTTAACTAGAGCCAACTTGAAGGAAATCCATTGCCTCTCATCATGAAATAATTTTGAATGGCATTTTATCAATAACTGGTCTGGTGGTTAAATAGAAAAGGTGAGAATATAAAAAGAAGTCAAACTGGTTGGCAGGCTGTCTGATGAGGTCAGAGATCTGCTTGGAGAGCTGGTGGGAGCTGCGGACCATCATGCTGTGCAGTGTTGCTGGATGCTGGGGGATGTTGATCATGATGGCCCCAACTTTTAACACGGCTGCATTATTGGTCTTTAGTCCTCGCTGGGCACTGTAAAAGGCCTGGGACTTGGCAATGTTGCATTTCACCACCGTTCTGAAACAAATTGATTTCAAATGAGCAACCAGATGAAAATTTAATTACTATTAGGATGATGAGAAAACCTCAATTGACGTGCCACTTAAGTTGAATCATTGAGCAGATGTGCCAATTAAAGGACTTTTGACAATAAATCAGCAAGCACACTGAGGGAGCAGCAGTGGACACCATTCACTCATCTGCTTTGAGGACTCGGTTCAAATGACAGATTATGAAATGAGGGCTAGTCTTCCAGTCACACAGCTGGTAAATGCCATCTTCAACAAATGACTTGTTGACTTATCTGCACTACAGCCAGTTGTGACTCTTATGCAGAAAACCAGTTCCTTTACTGGTTCTCATTCCAAGTATATCGACTCTTAGCTCTGACATTTCTATAAGCATGGTTATAGAACATAGAGGAGACAGAGTGAAACAGTGGTAAAAGAGACCATTTGTAATGGTCATTTACAAAATGGACACATTTCTTTCAATTTCTTGCACTCAGAATACAAAAATGAAATGGCCTAGACACTCTGCAATTGACGAGGATGATCTCATGCACACTTAAGTCACATCTTGGTCAAATAACGGCTCTCAAAGAATGATTCACTGTAAAGAACACATGGGATGACGTGTGACAAATGGAAGATGGGCATTAAAGGCAGAAGTGCTTTAATTGCTATGCATGGCAGTAGGTGGAAACCCTTGATGGTTGCAATAACATACAGAAACTCTTGTTTAGCTGTGCTGGTGGGAGAAGTTGGGAAATCCTCCAGTCTATTGAAGTAGTTGGAAGAGAAAGCCAGGGGATGTAAAAAAAAAGAGCAAAAGAGTTGGTGAAATAGTTCTTAGACACATAAGGTAAAAACATCCGTTGTCTTCTACAAGCACACCCAGTAGCTCGCCACAGAGATAGAAAAGTGGCAAAATGAAAGCAGATTAAGGACTTGCTTTCATGGGCAACATTGACTTCACCGGTTCTAATGGAACCCCTTAATCACACATACGATTCTATTACTGCTTTTAAGAATTTATAAAAGTGTAACTGCAGATCCCGATTTATTCCCCATCACCAATAAACATGTGCAAATAACTAACTGGCATAAAAAGACTAGATGTCAACAGAATTTTAAAAAAAGACTATCAAAAAAGAGAGACTATTGTTGGTAGATGATTGCAGTAGATAAACCATTATTTCTATCATTTGGCTGGAAAATGCATCCTCTACCTATCATACTGCCAATATGGATCTGGACATCAGTATGACAGAATCAATTAATTATGGTCTACAACCTTAACTACAATTCATTTTCAGTAGAACAGGACCTGCTGTGCTTACTGCTTCACTGATTTTGTTTGCCAATTTGAAAACCACTGGAAATGCTTGATATAAATGTGCTACTGTAGAGCTTCTGGTAAGGGAAGAACACATTTATATGGATCCATGTTTAAGTCCTAAGCACCAGAACACAATGTTCAGATAGACATGCCTTGGTTTACTCTTGCATCGTCAAAGCCCTATTACTAATATTCCTTTCAAGGTGTCAACACTGGGGTTTCATTAAAAGTCATTTCTTATAAGATGAACATAGAATTACTTATTTTGAAATATTTCACACCTTTACATTTCTCAATAAATCCATTCTGGGAACTGAATGAACTCAAAAGTAAGTTGACTCAAACCCTTGCTGAGCTTCACTGGGCTGGAAAAAAGCCATACGTACTGAATATCAGGAGTCATCCCCTCCAGGAGCACAATGTTCACCCCTCCTATATGGGCAGACACGCAGGTCTCCGTCATCTTCTGATGCAGGATATCTATGCAAAACACACTATCATTAAGCAAGGGCCAGGGAAGATCAAGTCCACACTTATGATGTGCCTGACAAACAGAAGGTTAAAGGACAAGCTCAGCGCAGTGGTAGCAGATTGTCTAACAATGAACTGTTCATTTGCATCATTTCATGTCTCACCTTTCATTTTCTCTTTAAGTGTGAAACTACCATGAATCTTCTTGAGCTCTGCCTCCATAGTTAGTCCACCGATATCAGCCTCCAGGTGAGTACGGTTCACCATGCCAATGCCGAATACAATAAGAGTGACATGCTGTGGCTCGGAGCTCACTAGGCTACGTCGCCGCCCACCAGCACCCAGTGGCTTGACAGATGCTGTGGAGTCTTGCTGCTCATTTTCAAAGATCACTTTACACAGGGGCTCCGAGGCCCGATGCTCACCATCTGAAAAACACACAGAAAAAACAAGACATTGGTCCCAAGCCAAGATAAATTGGGAGGCTCACACCACATAGGACATCATGCATAAAACCTTTGCCAAATCAAACATACACTTCACAAATCAGATTTCCATAACAGATCGGTTGAGGCCTGGGTTACCAATGATCGTCACTGGCACTGTTGGCCACCAGGTTGCCGGTGGAAACTATGCTACTGCTGAGTCAAAATGGTGGCATCAGGTCATCTGGACATATGTTTAAAATAAAAACATGAGTACGTTTCAACATTCATCTGAATGTCTTCCTCGGCTCTCAGTCCAGCATGTGACCCACCCAGCTCCCTTTTAAAGGAACAGAGATGTCAATTAGGGTGTTCACAAACAGACCAAGCTATAAACAGGCACAACAGGTCTATAAAAAGGCTCGTCTAAAAAGATGGGTTTTTAGAAACCTCTTACACCGTCCAAAGATTCTTCAAATATAACAGATTGTGGAAGATTATTCCAGGGCTTTAAATTTTAGTTAAGTTAGATAAATTCTCAAATGTATTTGTGAAATGAATGTCAAGGTATGTGGAGCCATGTGTGGAGCAATTTTAAACGGCAAAGTGTGCAAGAAAAACGATGAGCTTCTAGAATCAGAAGGAACAGCTCGCTTTCATCCAAGTTGATTTTATAACTGGATGTCCAACCAAATTAACTTTGTCAGTTCTCAGTGAATCCAATTCTTATTCAAATTTGGTTAACTGGTTGACTGAGTCACTAAGGGGCCGTTGACTTTTTCACACAGGGTGAGTTGCTGCTGGATAACTTGACCATTTAGAAACAGAAACTGTGCTTATTCGGGTTCTCTGTCAGATTGTCAACATTTTGCATGAAGATCTGAAATAACAGAGTGACAAATACGCAGAATAGAAGAAATAAGGAAGTGGCAAATATCTTTTTCAAAGTACTACACACACATACACACACACACACACACACACACACACACACACAAACTTCAGTTTGAGTCTGAGTTTTGCATTTTTATATCCTCTGTGACTAATTAACAGCAAGGGGGACTTGGGGAAGTCTCAGTGAGGAGGCATAGCTCATTGGAAAGATGTTAAAAAAATAGTAGATGAAAGGCGTATCCGTAGGAACATCACTGGAACATAGTGGAGACAGTTCCCCAGGGGACTGACTGACTAACTGGCTGTCTGGCGTCTATATGTGATGAATGTGCAAGTATAGCAGAAAAAAAATTAGCAACCTGAAAATTTGGTTAGAGATGTACCAAAACTGTGCCCGCTATACAATTTCAGTTGAGGGAAATACAGTTTAGCTGTCTCCAATGAAAACAAACCGATATGAGTTGAGGGGTGAAGGAGCTTCGCAGAGTGGAAACTTTCGAGTTGGAGTTCCATGGAGTCATTCTGTTCAAGGGTTTCACAGGGAAAGGGGATAAACCACCAAATGTGGAGAAAGAACGGTGGCGGTGAGAAGGACTTACTGTGCAGAAAGTTCAATTGCAGCCACATTGGCAATATTTTAGGCAGAGCACATGAGCAATAGTGCCTGCAGCAAAGATGGGATTAGTAACATGGAAAAACTCATAAGTGGGATCATATGAATTGAGAACACACTGTTGGGGGGAAAGTAGCTCATTTTTAAGCTATGCAGCTCAATCAGAGGGCAAAAAAAGGCCAGGTCTAGATGAAGGCCATTAAAGCGGTTTCCACGCCAACTGCCATTACCCAAATTGTCCATCTTCTATTAAACCGTCACGAATCCTTGCAGTGATGTTGATGCGTGACCTTCTTTCTAAGCAAGATCATCTCCATGCTGTCTGTAGAGCTTAGCATCGACTGTGCTGCAGGATGCAAACCCACTGGGAGAGTCAATGGGCTTGCCGTCAGCACGCAGTGATGGCAAAACCAGGTTGCTGAGGATCGGAATTTTATTGGGCAAGTTTGAAAAGGAGGAAACCTGGGAAAAGGATATGAAAGACACCTTGGGTCTAAATCCTTTTCATGCCAATCTTTCTCTGTGCAACCCCCTCCTCGACTCAGCCAAAGTAATTCAATAGTCTCGCAGTTTGAAGAGATCACATCATTCACTCATGCACATACAGCCAAACACATGCTTTTCATTACTCGGATGCTATTTGTTTTGCTGCTGTTGTATAACTTTTGATTGGTAATTGTTGTTGCAGATGGTTCTGAGGCCCCACACAACACCTACAATGAAGTTGCTTCAGAGGAGGACTACACTCCTAGACTGGACTACAACAGTACGTTCTGAAGTGGTGTTACCTTTCAAGTCAGAAAGGGCACACACATACCTTCTCAGGCATCATTTTATGCTTAGATAACCTAATTCCTTTTCTCTTCGAATTATCAAAGGTGTGCTAAGAGAGCGCCTTAGCTCAGTGATATTTTATTTCTCACCAGATCCTCCCCATCTTGCATGTTCAATTCCTTATTCTCCGAAAGCCCCATCATTGCACAGCTCCTAAAGTGGTCACAGTGAGAATGGTCCAGGTGCGATGCTTCAGAGGAACACAATACTTTCAGAAGCAAACACCATTTCCCACAGATCACTCCTACAGGCCCTCCATCGCCTGTAGGAGTTCATTGCAAAGGCGAGACCCATTAGCTCACCCAGGGATATCATCATTTGAGTTCTCCTTGTCATGGGATTTAAGTGTAAACCTTAGTGTTTGGACAGTAGAGTATTTGTCTGTTGTGCCACCAGAGCTCTACCTTTCCCTCTGTCCCTCCATCTTTTATGTAGATCCACAGTGGTGCCACTCTCCTACACTGCTCAACGGGGAGGTGAATTGCTTCTCCCCTCGTGGAGGAAACTATCGCAGCACCTTGGGTACCCGCTGTGAGATGACCTGTGACCGCGGATACAAATTGATCGGAAAGTCCTCAATTTACTGCCTGGCCAACCGCCGCTGGTCTGGAACGACATATTGTCGTCGTAAGTTGATGTTAAACTAAAAAAAGATTGAACAAAAAACACCAACAACACTATATGTAATACTAAAAATGATTAGCAGGAAGTTTTATAGTTATGTGCCATTTTGTAACTTTGTTTAAAACATTTGTGACAACAAAATATCTGCCGTGTTGATTCTACAGAGGAACGTTGCCGTGTATTGCCCCTTATCTTCCATGGCAAGTATGTCTGCACCCAGGGCTTCTTGGTGGATTCCAGGTGTGATTTTAAATGTGACCCTGGGTACCGCATTGAGGGGGAACACTCCCGTACCTGCCTGGCTGGGGGGTCGTGGACTTCAGCTGAACCTGTGTGTTCAGGTACACTTAGAGTTCTTACATAGTTTGTAAATTCAAGTAAAGGCTATCTCAAAGTTTGCATTTATAAACAAGTAGGGAACTTAAGTTGGATTTACACCAATAGTAGAATGCAATTTTCTCAGATTTTACTGTTGTTGTTTCATAAGCTCAGCTCCCCATGCCTCCCATCTCCCACCCACACAAACATCTCACATCTCTCCCAGGCTTCCCCACTGCTCTTTGGAGCAGACCCAGCATTGCTTTTGTATTATCTTGCAGTCTACCAATTCCCCTCTGCTTAAAAAGGATTTGCTGCAGTTAACACAGACACATGTTAACATGATGTCAACTTTCAGCTCACCCTTTTTGCTCTGCTTTCTATAGAATATAGCTGTCAGGGTAATAGCCAATGTATGTTTTTTCAGATCATGAGCCTCCCAAGATCAAATGTCCTCTGTCCAGACTCAAGATTGCTGAGCCTGGAAAGCTAACATCCAGAGTGTCCTGGGATCCCCCTGTAGCCACAGATACTGCTGATAAATCACTAGAGTGGGTTCTCATTGTTTTATATGATCTTTAGGAGTATGCCACTGTTCTTCCTTTTCCTGATAACTTTAAAAAGTGTAATATTTTGTCTCCATTTTGTTTCTCTGCAGTGTAATATTAGTTGGCCAAGGACCACACACTGACTTCAAAGAGGGGGTAACTATTGTGCGGTACAAAGTGTATGACCAGGCTAGGAACAGAGCTGCCTGCAAGTTTTTTGTGCGTATTGAGGGTAAGCCTCTAAGTGTTTGTGGAAAAATAATAAAAATAAAAAGTGATCTCTTGGTTGAATAAAACTTCAGAGCCATTATCTGTAGGTCTGAATTGATCAAATAAATCAGAATACCAGCTTATCAACTAGATGACACAAAGTAACATCACATCTAACATCCTCTTTCCAGTGAGAAGATGCCTGGATTTAAAACCTCCTCTGCATGGCTACCTAACCTGTATCTCAGAAGGGAATAACTATGGTGCTGTGTGCGAGTACCACTGTGATGGAGGATACGAAAGGAAGGGGATGTCCAGCCGCGTGTGTCAGTACAATCGTAACTGGGGTGGAACCCCCGCTCAATGTGTTCGTAAGTATTGACAGTCAGTGTACATTGGTATAAAATTGCATATTATGTACAGTGGTGTACAAATGAGGTCTAAATTCCTGGTAAAACTGGTCACCCTTTACTGCGACATACTACAGTTTCTCCCATCTGTGCATTTGTGTAGCAATGGAGTTTAAATCGGATGTAAAGACGGCTTCTGCCCTGTTGGACCAGTTCTATGAGAAGAGGAGGCTGCTGATTATATCTGCACCTGACATAACTGACCAGGAATACAAGTTGCAGAATCTTATGATACAGGCAAGGAATGATAATAATAATAATGATTCCCTTATCAGTCCTGCAAGGGGAAATTTGGATTTCTCGCCATTTTTGACCCAATCTATTGTATAGGAGCAGTGAGCTGCCAACATATGGCGCTCGGGGAGCAGTTAGGGGTTCAGTGTCTTGCTCAAGGACACCTCAACATGCTAGATGCAGGACCGAGAATCGATCCTGCAACCTTCCGATTGCCATGCAACCACTTTACCCACTGAGCTATGCCACCCATGTTACAATGCTTATGTTTATGAATGCTTAGTTACAAAAGAAAAAAAGGCTTTTGCAGTCAAAAATAAATCTTTTTGGAAAACAGTGTGTAGTAAAACACCCGATAGTGTCTTTCTCAGTCCCTGTTCCATCACTTAAGATGATCTTTTTTTTTCCTTCCCCTGGGTAGAAATCAGGCTGTGGTTTGGAGCTGCGACATGTGACCGTGATTGAGCTCTTGAATTCCCCGCCCCAAGAGCAGGGCCGGATCAAAGAGAAACAACTCACGCCTGAAGTTATTGAGGGTCTGAGGTAACAGCATGTACCCCCCCCCACACACACACACAAGATTAACCAAACAAGAGTTTCTTCTCTGAGAGAATAGTACTTTACTTTTTTGACTAACCTTAAATTCAATATGACTGTATTGTGTTGCTATATAGGCAAGCCTTCAGAATCTCCAGATCCTACTTCAGCATGGTGCTTCTGGATGAATACGGAGTGGACCGAGAGAGGTTCATCACCAGTGCAACTTCAGATGAGATTTTCTCATATATTGATAGCTTCCTGTTGGATGAGGAGGAGCGAGAGAGGCTGGAACACCATAGAGATGTCTGTGACTAACCCAACAGAGCCCTCTGGTTGCCACAGGGATAAATGAATCAGTGCTAACTGAAAGGGATTAGGAAAACCAGACAACAAATGGCCTGTAAAACAGGTTGAGACAACACTGAAAGGGAATTGAGGACAAAGGGAATAATCTGGTTTCCCATGGTCATTTGTAATTACCGAGTTGATAGTAGTGCTAAATTCACCGAGCATCACAGCCAGAAATTGGCCCAAGTATGACACATAATTAAGCTACAAAATAACTTCAACAGTTGTGTATACCAGGACTTATTTTGCACTGAAGCCTACACTAGTTTCAAAATGAGGACCAGACACTTGATACACACCCGATATGTGAAGCCAGGTGATAAATATATATGCACACTAGAGTTGGAACAACAACAGAGGCTTTCTGGTTTACATACTGCATTTTTATTGGACAAACAGTATAATCATTCAGTCTGTTGGGTAAACTGCACTCTTCTTGAACTGAAGAGTGGGTGGTACATTGTAACAATTCACCTTTCAGTCTAAAAACAAAAGACTAAAATTAATTAAATTAAACATCAAACTTTACATATTGTATAAATACAGATTTCTTATGAGCAGCAACATGAATTAATATAGCATATGTACTCGAACAGATTCAACTAGACACCATTTGTGAAATACCAGAAATGTTAACAAAATAGCCAATGGTTTAAGTATAACAATACAATACAGCTGTACACAACTGTAAAATAAAAAGTGATGAATCCATATAACAGTTTTCATAAGTGCCATGTGCAATTTTAAATATATAGAAAACTTTAATTGAAAAAGATATTAATTTTAAAACTCATCAGGCTGTCAATTTACTTAAAAAGTTAGCAGTGTTTTATAGTTTCAGCGCACCTTTCTTCCGTTGTAAGAGGCTTTGCGCATGATGAACTACATCAGAGGAGCTCAAGGATGGCATTCTATGCCATTTACTAAAAGACTCCGGCTACATCCACCAAAGAGAGGCAGGTGTTACAGACCAATTAACTGTCAATCTACTTAGAGCCACTGACTTCTCTCTCTGTTCACTTCAAGCAATCAAGCTTCTACTCTTTTCAGCTGGCAAGTTCAACCAAAGTCAAAAATCCATCTTTACTCCCACAGATTCTCCTCATATCAGTGTATATAAATTCCTTACTTCCTATCTCCCAATAGTATCCTCATTTACCCTTTGTCTTTCCCATAGTGGAGCGCAGTGGCAGAGTGCCCTCTGCCCAGGAATCAGGGTATTGCATCATTTTATGCCACAGACTAACCTCCTCTCCCACAGAGTCCATTTCCACCTCCTCTTTTCCAATTTTCAGGGTGCCTGGAAAGGCAAACATTAAAAAATAAACAAGAGAGTTCATTATTGAAGATAGTGAATGTACTTTCTGAATAAGAAAATAAGAAGCGGAATCCCCCCTCTTTTAAGGGGGCTGAAGTGGTAATCAATCCACTGTATAACTTGGTGTGCTCCAAATGGTAAATGGGCTTGTTCTTATACAATACTTTTCTAGTCTAACGACCACTCATTACCCTTTACAATGAATGCCTCACATTTACGGAGTTACGCGGCGGGATACGAACACACAACGCCCGAGTCCCAGGCGTGCACTATATTCACTAAGCCACCGCGGCTCCAAGTTCGGCATGGAGTGTTGATCGTACCCCTGAGCATCTGGCCTTAATCCTTCATGCTCAAATAAATGTGAGGCAGTCATTGTAAAATGCCCTGAGTGGTCGGTAGACTAGAAAAGCGCTATATAAAAACAAGTCCATTTACCGTTTAGATATGGAAGACAAGTTTAAAACCAGAGAGCAGTCATTGTGTTGCATCATCACTGATGAGATAAATATCAGTTCACGTTTCCTGCGATTAGAGAACCTTTCAGAGAGTTTCACAGGAATAAACACCATTGCCTTTCTGTTGGCGAGCAGAGAAAATCATTATGCTACTCAGGTTTTAGTGCATTTTGTCAATCTTTTACCTGTGCCAGTACTGAGGCGAACACCTCCAAGGAATTCATTACTGGAGAGGGCCTCTCTGTCCCAAACGGTCAGCTCCAGACACATTTCCTTCAGCTGCTGAAGGCTCAGCTCCTTGTAGATGAATGTGTGGTCATAATGCGGGTTAAGGCTCTTCTTCACAACTGGAGTCTTCCTCTTTGTGGACTTTGATGGTAATAAGTACCTGTGAATGAACAAGTAGGGGAGTCAGAAAGGTGGCACATGCTTTTTTTCATCCACAAGTAATGAATGTGAGGAGTGTGAAGGACGTGCCACTAACCCTTTCACAAATGAATCGGATATCCCTATTTTCATAGCCATCAAATTCTTTGCCTCCTTAATAAGGACATGCAACTCGCCCCCTTCCCCGGTCTTCACCTTCTTGCCTAGGAGGGAGACAGCCACACTTAGATTCAGAAATATGAGGGTAATTATGCTGCACATGTAGAGCCGGTTGTGCTTTCATAATCGCTACTCCGTCCAGTGGCCCTACCTTTGGTTTTGTCCGCCGTTGACATTTTGGGTGTGACATACTTCAAGGAGATCACCAACTCGCCTTTATACTGAGCAAAGGGAGAGGCCTTTACAGTAGAGGCTGCCTGAACATAAAGAAGACCATTACTGACAGAATGCACAAAAATAACAACACACCTAGATGAAGTTGTAAGATGGGTGATTTTTCTGACATACTCTCCCCATGAGTGTCACACATTCCTCTTGAGGAGAGTCAAGGTCCCGACAGTCCAAAGGAATCTCCACTTCTCCCAGGAAGGCATTTCGGCTGATGCGTCCGTGATGCCAGACCGACAACAACAGGGAGCGGGTGAGTAGCTGGGACCGGTTGATGGCATACTGGATGAACAGAGGGAAATCTTATCATTGGCTTGTTCCAACAGTGGCATATTAACGGAACAACATTCATGTCCAGTAATTTGATAAAAGCAAACATCCTGAGATGCAAGAGCAACGAATAAGAACGTTGGTCAACATTTAATAAGACCAAATCAAGACCTAATGTGGCATGTTGCGTTACAAATTAATTCATCTGGGTAGTTTGCAATTTTTTAGTGTTGCTTGGCTACTGTATTTATATTACCTCGCTTCATTTAAAAATGGGTGAAAAGGACACTAACAAAATCCGTATTGGTCAATATTTGAACAGCTATTCTTATCTCCGCTGTCAATATCAATCTTAAAAGGCCTCCATAGGTGGGGTCGTTTTCTGCTTCACATTTGGAGTATACTCAGTAAATCAGGAAGTGTCAAGTCAACCACCAAAAGCCATCAGATTTTTCCATCTGGTTAGTGAAAGGCCACTAATGAGGTCACCACCTTTAAAGTCTCCTTGTAAACCGGGTTGACTGTGTTCCTCTTGATGCCCGTCTTCCGTTTGCTCTGGCGGGACTTGTCTGGGAGAAGGTAACATTTGACATACCTGGGGGACATAAAAACAGATGAATCAAAACAGGAGGTGGCCTATCTGCCACAGCAAACTACCTAAATACTTGAGACGTCCCCTCTGTATCTAGACTGAGGGTGTGTTTCACATGACAATATTAGTCCCCATGTTGTGGGGTTGGACAAGGACTAAGACAGAGCCATGGGAGGGGGAGGGGTTTGAGACCGGATACCCTTCCTGACACCCCATGTTGGGTTCAAACCTGCTGCCTCCTGCTCGCCACTTCCCAAAACGTGCTCTAACTACCGCAGTCCCCCTGTATCTAGACTTCACAGGAAAAACTTTTTTTTAAAGAGAACAAAACTTATCCGTTTAATTTCCTGTGAAACTCAAGAAACCACCTCCTGGGAGGTCACATGCAAGGCTTGGTAAACATGGCAAAGCACTATGTCAATCAAAGTCGCGTTAATGTCAGTGAAGGGTGTTCAGGTCCCATATGAAACAGCGGCACATATGCTTCAAGTTTGTGCAGCTGAAATATGAATCCCAAAATGTGAATAAATGGTATAAATGGGGGGGGGGATGTGAACTTTTACAGCTACACATGTTGGTTGGTCTCCTAGCTTAGCTCAGTAAACTTAAAGTCAGTAGTCCTTACGGATTGGAGCGATGCCGAGAGGAGTCTCCATAGGCCAGACCATTGCACTCTTTAATGAAGATGTTGAGGCTTCTCGTGTGTTCATCATAGGAGAGAGAGAAGATTATGTCCCCACTCACATCCACAGTGTCATAATCCCCCGCCTCACTGTAAACACTCATCAGACTGCCCAGCGTGCTCTGCAGAAACAAACAACATAATGGACCTGAGGGATATTGCCTGAAAATAACCCTTTAGTGTCTCTATAACCCCTGATGACAGCTACGGATGAGTGGGTTTTATCTGATAACCCAATTCAGAAACTTCATATAAATGCAGTACAGTATTTCAAAAAGGAAATTTGGCTGATTTCTTTTGTGATTAAAAAGGTACTCCCACACCCATTTACACTTGTAACCAACACATAGAACAAATATTGACAGAGGTTTGTGAACTACACACAACTGAACAGACCTGACCTAAAAAAAAAGTCATATCAAGGTCATATTACTGCTGGTCGGGTCATTAAAATAAATGTTGCATCAATTAAATCTTGCTTAAAGTTAGGAAAAAAGAAATAAAGATACAGACCAAAGCAGTGTGATTGAAGCCATCACTAGAGGGTCAGAAAGTAAGTAGAGGAACAAGGAAAAGACAATCTTAATGGTGAATCAAGAAAAATCACCTCAATATAGAGATGGTGACTGACCGATCAAAATTTGATTCAGCTTTATATTTTACATTTCATGGACTATGCAAGCGGAGGTAATTACACATACGTTTTTAGCCATTTTCCCTCCTCGCTACGTTATGGGTACAAGAGCACATGTTAATATGCATCCACCACTTCACCTTTCAGGACTCTAATGAGTCCCTTTTGAAGGCATGCCTGTGGGACACCGAATTACATGAAGCCATAAGAAATATGAACGATGACAAGAGTCAAGTTTACCCTTGAGCTGTGCAGACTAGAGGAACTCGAAGCCACTGTCTTCTTATGGAGGTTAACCAAACTATCAATATCCTCTTCTTCCTCTTCATCTTCCTGCATTGATCACAGCAAGCATTTATAAACTTCCACCAGACCCTGATATTATCACTTCACCACCACACAGTCGTAAACCTAAAATCCGTTCACTGAGATTATTTTCCCTAAATAAAACATGTCTCGGTACTCACAAGTGGAGCTATTGTTATTGTGACAGATACACCAATGGAGATATGAGGAGAGAATGATAACTGCTCACCTGGACATCAAGGCCAGGGACAGAGTGGCACCTATTACCCATAGAGACTGGTGATGCATCAGCTTCCTCTTTGCGCAGGTCCAGGGATGATTTAAACTCTGAGAGGAGAAACATGAAACTTATGAGATGTATTAGGACTTAGTAGTGATTAGGGTGGCCTAATACTGGCACACTTCAGTTTAAGTTAGTTTTACTGGCCAGATATGTTTAAGATGTTGGCTTTGTAATGCTACTCACGACAAAAACAGTTATACATTTTAAACAGCAGCCGTGCTAATCAAAAAGGAAATAGAATAGCTTTAAAAATGTATAAAAATAGACAATAATATAAAAATATGTGACACGAGTGCATCCCCAAGTATGAGAATGATTATATGAGAAATATTCAAGTGTACTATAAGGCCATGATGAAACCAGATGCTGTGAAGCATAATGCAGTATAGCACAGAAATAAAGATATTGCTGAGATCCTGAAAAATAAAACTACAGCCCCAGTTGTCCAAGTTATATACTTAAAATATTGCACTGGAGGGTACAGAAGAACAGTTGGGATGAAGGGGAATATGGCACAGTATAGATGTGAACAGGACTGGAAATGGAGGTAAATAATAGATACTGCCCAAATTCTGCTGTTTATTGCCCAATAAGCTGTTGTAAATATTCACAATAGATAAGAACATTTTTACTGGGATGCCAAATATAAGCTGTTTACCGGAAGTCTTTGGAGCACGTCTGATGCTTTTCTTGAAAATCCCATCAACATTTGGCTAGGACAGAGAAACAAGAGCAGGCAATCAGTTAGGACAGACAGAATTTGTGATTATGTGGGTCGTGATTACCGACTGAGCTGAAATAACCATAGCTCTATAAAAATTCCACTTACAGTATTCGCCTCTGAGTTGGAGCTGTGATTGCTGACACTGTCTGCCTTGAAACTGGAAGCACTGGATCCAGCTGGACTATTCCGCACTTTCATCTCTTCTTTCCTGGAGGACATCAACAGTTAAGGTGTCAAGATGGCAGCCCACAGGTTTATGTTTCAGAAATAAAAAGCTTTTGAATTTACCTCCCTGATTCAGGGGTTCCTTGGCCAGATTCGGTCTCGGTTTTACTTGACAGACTGGTCTTTTCTGAAGACTCGACATCGCTGCAGTGTTGCTGTTCCTCGCATTTGGCACATTCTGTCGTTTTGTTTGACTCCCTTGATCTGACAGAACCCGATATCTCACTTGGTAGGCTGTCGACAGCAACACAAATCGGTGAGACCCTGAAAACGTATTAATGATTTCTTTTAACTTTAAAAAAAAGTTTTTTGTAAAAAATTTGAGAATAAAGAAGTAGGCCCCACCCTTTTGCATTGGTTATCGAATCTCTCTGTCGGGGGTGAGGCACAGGAGCAAGCAAATTAGGCTTGACCTCTGTGGTTTTCAGCAACTTTTCTCCCACCGTCTCACGCTTCTTCACTAAAACAACAAAGAGATTCAGTCACATCTGGCCCCTGTCTTTTGCAAGTAACTTCATTGATTTTTAATTTTTACATTTCCTTCCTTGCTTTTAACATTCCAGATTCTTTGACATTCCATTCTGCTCAGATTGGGTTCTGTTTACATTCCCAATCTGAACGGTGCATGCCCACATCCTCTTCCTGTACTCACATGGAGACCTCTTTTTCAGAGAGGATCTCACAAGGTCATGTCCGGGGCTAGCGCAGAAACGATTGACTCTTTGATCATAGAACCAGTCCCCTGTGCTTTTTTTCAAATCCCTGGAAAACACATGATTTCAGAAAATTCAGACTCCTTAGAATGACGGATAGTAAATAAATCGAATGTCACACAAAATGCAGAATATATTGTGAACTCATTACTGCCTTGCTAGCTGTCATATATAAAATGTACTAATTTGTTAGTTAAAAACAGGAATAAAAGAAAAAAAGTTAATCCATGGCACAGTCAATCATTGTCAGAGGGGAAGTTAAATCCCAACATGCTTTTAAAAAAAGCAAGCTTTGCAAAAGCATGCAGTACTAGTAGGATAGTACGAGCAGTGCCATGTTATGGGAGTAACAGTGTACGTAGTGTGGAGCAGTCATATCCAATCCATGTGCCATGAAGGGCCAAGTGTATGCAGGTTTTCTTTCCAACCCAACACTACACCATTTTATTTCATCGATAAGTCCTAATGTCTGGTTGAAAGTGTTCCAGTTACAAAAATCCACTGGGTCCAACCCTTATACACATGGCCCTCCTCCCCCATGATTTCATATCAACAGAGTATCTTACGCTTCTTTGACACACACGCTGCAGAGCCAGGATCCATTGGGATGGACTGTTCGGCAGCTACGGCACACATGGTGTTTACATGCCCTACACTGACTGGAGCCAATTGTCAGCCGACTCATAGGCTCCTGGCACCGACCACAGCTGCGTTGGCTGTATCTTCCACTTCCCCGTTTGGCCCCCTTCCTCCTGATGTCCAGCAGCTCCAACTTCAGCTTCCTAAAACAAAAACAAACTAGATATCATCGGCAACCTAAACTGGCTAAATGAGAGCTCAAAAATGAAAGCAATAGATCACCAGTACGATTAGATAAACATCACTTAGTCCTCAAGTAACTGATCACTGGGTAAGTGAATGGAAAAGTTACATTAGATGAGGAAGCCATTTACAGCGTGTAATGTAAAAAGCTCAGTCTTCTCACCGTACGCGGTGCTCCTCAGCCTCCCTGAGGTCCTCGTCCCTTCGTAGTACCTCCAGAATGAGTGCCTGCTCCGAGTCGGAGAGGAAGGTGAGGTTGATGGGGTCTGCCGCTGCGAGCATTGTCGCTACTTCACTGGCTCTCGACTTAAGTTAAATAACCAGTCTCTTTTATAATCCCTTCAAATCACTGGAGACTGGGAACAGGGTGAGATAGGAGAGAGAGATAATTTTCTTGGACCCCTGTCACCCGATATTTTCATCTTTGGACAAGAGTATAATTTATTAAGCAATGAAAAACAATTCAATTTAAAAGAAGCAACTCATTTCATAGATAAAGCAATTTTAAAGTAACACTGTAGCTGCTATACTATTGGAAAAGGGTAACTGCACCCCTTTGCAGTTTTAGCTAGCCCCATATCTCTGGAATAATCTTCGCAATCCATTAGATCAGCAGAATCTGTTGACCATTTTAAGCAGCTTCTAGAAACCTAGCCTTTTAAGTAAGTCTTTACATAGACTTGTAGTTGGTTTTAGCTAGGTCTGTTTCTCCCTGTGTCATGTTTAATTTAGATTTTATTTATGTTGTCTTCTTTTTCATGATTGTATGTGAAGCCCTTTGTAACAGTGTGTTTTTGGAAGTTCCATATAAATAAACTTTACTTACTTAATTCTGATCATATACAACAAGCTGAATGAGTCTATAACAACAAAAACTAGTCAATGATTGCACCAAAATGTCAGAGTCAGTTGTGCTGTGCCAATTAAATGACTGGTGGATGATAGAGTAACCCGTACTGCTTCCTTTATGCATCGATGAAGTCTTCCATTATCTGCATACAACAGTTATCTCATTCTGCTCTGATGGATATTATTTAGGATGTAAGCAGGCAGGCAAAGACTGCACAATCTCATTCAGCAAAGTTGTTTGAGACTGTATTTTACACTGTAGAAAGGTGTAACCTCAAATGAACAGCCAATAGATTTGAGATACTACAGTTTTTTTCTAAATCTAGTAGAAAATTTCTAAAGTAAAGGATTTGCATATTTCCAAGTCCAAATATTCTAGTCACCAGTCAAACATCCAATAAAATGCTGACCACTAAAATAGCTGTGGCCATAAACAAGTCAAGAGGCATGACCTATATAAGACCTACCTTGACTTTCATTAGGTTCCAAGATTGATAGATGGGGATTATACATTAAGATATCAAGAACCGTCAGACAAATGTCATTTCCCTCCAACCCTATAAATGAAAACTGATAGGAACCATAATGTCTGAGTCTTTAAATCCCACAGGGAGTCCCTGTCAGATTGGAAAGCTTTCGCAAGCAGGAAAAGGAAAAGCAAAAACAGCAAACTATGCATGTTGCACAGGGTTCCCAGCCTCTAAGGTCACAGTAGGGTGGAGTTGACTGGTAAAAACATTTGTTTAATCTTGACATCGGGCTCTTCGTTTGCCTTGTTGCCATCTAGAACATCATGCTACATTTGAGACTGAAGCAGCCCCAGAGCTGCAGTTTAAGCAAGTGTCAGAGAAGCAGTGGGACATGTGTGCTTGACTGCCACTGGGAGGGAGGAGTGGAGACACGACACTTCTTAAACAGAAACGGAGAGGGTAACTTTTCCCTCGTTGTTTAAACACTTGAGGCCAACGGACTCTCACGCTTGAATTGAATATACCTGCAAGGCAACATCACAGACGAGGAGATGGTTCAGGGCAGTGGTGCATTCATCTGTGGAGATGCCTGGGAGAGATACACTAACTGGAACATTCCTCTGAAAGCACAAGATTCGATTTTTCAAAACAACCCGATATAGTGGTTTCGTCAAACGCTAATGGACTCACGTTGACATATAAATGAATTTTATAAACCAATTAGTTCATGAACGTTCCATCTTCCTGATTTACCTCATTAAAATTGACCACAAATTTACCCCTGAGCAAGTATGAAACTCATAGGTTTAATTTAAGTAGATTACATTGTGTGAATGTCAAATTTAACAGAACAATAGTACACATCAGATATACCAGTAGCGCTGTACATAAATCCCTGATCCCAGAGATGCAAACATCCACAGATCACACAAATACTACAAGAAAGGAGATAGGAGGGCTCGACGTTTCATGAGGACACCGCTTTTTACAGGCTATGTTTTTCAGAAAGAAACGGGAAAAAATCAAGTACGATGACATTTATATAATCAAAATACACAAAACAGACAAAAAGAAGGTATTTGGAGAAAACTACACACACCTGCTGCTGGATACGGACTTGACTCCCACAGCATGCGTCAATATGGACGACGGAGCAGAATATCTGACAACACACATCCATATACACAAAACTCCGTTTAGAACCACCCCAAAAAACCCCGTCAGATTAGCACAATAATATTGCTGTGTCCTCGTAAATATATGAGCTTTACCTCAACCAGTGTAGAGTCGGGCAGGGCAATTCTCTGTGAGTGTCTCTCCTTTCCTGCCGTGCTGGGACTGTTGACTTAAGAGGAGTGCTAGCTAAAACTTCACCGGAAGATAAATGAGCAAAGTTAGCAGCAGGCGGTGGACACCGTGGACCTCTCCCAGCGACAGGTGTAATCTTCCCGATCGGTTTAACCAAAGTGTCCATGTGTAAATCCAAAGCTTTATCATAAAACAACAACAACGATGCCAACAGATAGGCTCGTTGTCAACTCTGTGCACTTTATGTCAAATACACGCCGAGGATTCACACTTGACGGGGCGGTGCTTTGTTAATGTATGTATGCATAGTATAGAGACACGAAACGTCTTCAGAGAGGCTTATTTACAATTTGCCTATCCTATAATAAAGAGGATGTCGAAGCTGAAGTTGTGTTGAAGAAGTGGAGCTGTTTGGGAAATCCTCATGGGAATGCTTTATGTTGCAATCGATGAAACATTTGCCTCCAAACTTGATTCTAGAAGTGGAAATGGGTTGTGTGTTTAGCGAAACTCTCAAATTTATCGCTATGTGCTAGCTAGGACTTCCGGATAATGACAGCATATGGGAGACAGCAATGGGAAAATATTCAAACATAATCTGTTCTGGATACAACCACCGTCTAAACCACCTGATAGACAGAATAGTGATAAAAACCCTCATTTGTTATGTCAGCAAATATCATATAATGGATTTGGGACCTCCTACAGGCTTCCTCCCAGGTTTGAGAATGGAGTATTACTCATAGATCTGAAAAGGAACAAAGTGTCTCTTGAAATAATTTTGAGTCCAACAATATGTTTAAAAACGTAGGAAGGATTCCTCCTGAATTATCGTAACTCCTACGAGTCCAATAAGCTCAAGCCTTATGAGAACTTGCTCCATTATGTGTAAGAATAGCTGTCATAGTGGCACATTTTCATCTTTATCAGATGGGTAATGAAGTGCCTCATAAGTACTTGGACATTTCCAAAAACTGAAATGTGTAATTTTGAATTGACTGCCAATGTCAATGATTCAGCAATGTGAATAACTGCAAACTAAACAGACCAGCACATTCAAATATGCAAAGGAAGGGAAACCCTGAGTTTACGTAATCTGCCACATTGGAATACCTTTTATCAGTTTGCCTAGTCACTGTGTATTTTATAAAGACTGAGAATGTGAGCCCACAATCACCTCCTGTGTGTTTAATGCGCGACTATTTCAACGAGTTTGTGTGTAGGGATTGTTTCCTTTTTCTTTCTTTTTTTTTTTTACAATCAACTACCCTAACTTACTAGTCGGTCCATCGTACAAGCCAAACTACTACATGTAGCCTCTTTTAGATTTTATTTAAAGTAACTACAATTCATCTAGGCTGATTCAGTATTTATTTGCCTAAGGCTGCAGAACATTCAGGTTATTCCTGAACTCCATTTGCATTCAGTAGACAAGACTGCACACTTCCCTTCCAGACAATATAGTAATATGTAAAGGCATCTTGTTGGTATATATGAGGCCTTATGTATAGTTAAAGTTAGTTTTGCCATTGGTGTACAATAAAGCACATGGAAGGGAGTGATTTGAAATGAAGAGTAAGGTGACAATAACTCTTCAATATCAAAAAGGCACCTATGGATGACTGCATCCCCTCCCATACAAAAAGGACTCAAAAGGAACATAAAGCAGGCTTTCAAATGGAATCATTTTTGACCTATCCATCAAACAACCTTAAAAAAGTGTAAACTTACAATGTGACTGATTGGTTTCTTAACATTTGGTATTTTACAATGCAAATATTGAAATTACAAGCATGAAGCTAATCTGAGACACAAGGGGTAGGTAGGTTGGCTACGTTATGCATTAATATTAAGCTAAGATGTTTGGTCTTCAGTTATAATCAGACAACTAAAAGGAAACATTGGTAATGCCCTGCAGCCACTTGTATTTTTTTGTATTTACATTAATCTTAGTTCAGGTTGGTCTACACTCTAGATCCAGAACAACATGGTGAATATGAGGTGCATATGACTTAACATGCTCTATGTGTTGAATTCTTGTTATCCAGAGTCTCCCAGTGATGTCCTTTAACAAAGAGGCAATACAGTTGGCCGTGTCATGTGCCCAGGTCTGCCAGACCTCTCTCTCAGTCTTCTTTAAAGACACTCCCTGAATAGCATTTGAGTTCGGTATAGGTGAGGATATGTTCTGGTGAATGTGTAAAATTCCCCCAGTTGTTCGCTTCAGCAGACGACAGGCAACAGGCCAGCCTTCCTCAGAGCTGGGGATGAGGCCCAGGTTCACTCGGTCAGCAAGATCACATAATGCGAGCTGCAAAGAGTCAAACAACCATTACATTATCTAAGGTCATCCTTGATAAACTCTCTCTCTCTCTCTCTCTCTCTCTATATATATATATATATATATATATACATATATATACATATATATATACATATATATATATGTGTGTGTGTGTGTGTGTGTGTGTGTGTCCACTTGTGCATGTCACAATTAGGCTGCACTTTGTGAGGCTGGAGACAGACTTAGATGGAGTGTTGGGGACTGAGGCCGGATGTTCTGCGGTGGGACCAGACCTGTAACATATGGCTCAGTTTCTCTACCACTGAGCTACTGGAGCCCCCTTTATATAAATGACTGCTTTCAGATCTGGAAAAAATAGATCCCCCATTAGCTTCCTTAGCAGAATACATTTGTATTAGCTGCTGCCTGGGAAGACGTGTGGGCTTTGTGCCAAACGACGTCTCATCCATGGGGTGGTCAGTGTGGAGAGGGAGAGACCGCAGACAGCACAGCAACCCTTCATCACCATGACTGGCCATCACACCTCACCTGAAGACAAGCATTTCAACGGTCTTGACTCCAGACTTCTGAATGCAGCTGTAAAGGTGGTCAGTTACAGGGACTTGAGCTGCCCTGTGGCCGACATCTGCTCAGACGGTGGGGTTCAGAGGCCTGCCAGGCACCATGGGTCATCAGGTGGTTGAAGTTGATCACATTTCAAAATAAAGGCTGCCGACTAGGAGAAGCCTTGCTAGAGCCAAGAGCCGTCATGCAGACAGTTTGGGTCAACCCAGCTCTGGTAAAAGTTCACCACCAGGAGGTTATATCCACATATTGTGAGCTGATGATGACATCCTCCTCCATCAGGATGGCAGAGCTCAGCGGGTAGAGCAGTTCAGAGCAGGTTCAATCCCTGGCCTCTACAGTTGATGTGACCTTGGGCAAGACGCTGAACCCTGAGCACCACATGGTGGCCCCTCACGGCTCCTATACAACAGGATGGGTCAAGTGCAGAGAATTGCAAATGTCCTCTTGTGAGACCGATCAGGGAAAAATGATGATGATGATGATGATCATCTTGTTCCTCTGATACATGCAGGAAACTGAATCAGATAAAACGTTCACAGGTGCTCCTTCCTCCTCCAGTGCGTACCCATTCAGGAGGAGTTATAATGTGCCTGGTCTCAAGGGGTTCTATCCTAGAAGCCCTCGGCCCCCTCGACAAGACACCGTGGATCCTGACTGTACGTGGTACTGTGAGGATGAGCGGCCTTTCGCGAGCTGGGAACTGAAGTCGTTTCAACGGTGGATCAGCACCAAAGTTCTGCTTAAGTCTCGGGCCTCCTCCTGACTGAGATCAGACCTGCCCTGCTGTGGCTTACAAACAAGCTACATGAGCTCACAGAACTCTTTTGACTGGTTTGACATGGGGATCAAGCAGTGACAAGCTAGAAGGGACACAACTGGCTTCCTGGTATCCAACTGCTGGTCAATCAGCTCACCTAGGATTCACCAAAATACACCTGTGAGGAGAGAAACCCAGTTCTCAGGAGCCCCCTCCCATCTCAGCCAGGATCCTTTGTTCATGGTAATGGAACCAGTTCCAGAGATAACCCCCGTAGTCGTGCACTGCTTTCACAATGTCCGTCTGGCCGACGGGTGATCTAATGCGAGTTACCACAAAATGAAAATCAAACATGCACAGGTTTGGTAAAAAAATAGTTTATTAAAAACGATTTCCTAGAGTTGAAATATTGGGAGATTTCATGTCCATTTCTTTTGCATTTTAACAAATTATAGAAACATCTCTTAACTTCCAAACTGTAAGGAGCTAAAAAAAAAAAATTAAAGCAAACGGCGGCCTGTTTTTTTTCCTTCCGGGTCCAATTCTCTCTCCGATAGTTGAGGGGTTCTAAAAGAAAATCCTTACACCTTAGAACCGAGTGATAAAAGCATATTTACAGCTGTGTCTCAGGCAACACTCTTCATTTCATCAAGTCAGCTATGCACTTTGTTTGCTTTCTTATGTATTTGCACACTACAGCACCAAAGTGAGGGTTGGACAATTTGGACATCATCAGGTATCAGTAACTTGCTTTGTTTCCGTTATAATGGTTGTTGTTGTTGTTTTTTCCAATAGAACAAAAAACAATTGCAGGTGTTTATGCAACAAAAACAGTCATTTACACTTTTATGTCAGCCGCTGGGCAACACGGCTGTCCAACGTAGCAAGAAAACCAATCCAAGAGCCATCCCAACTGGACTGGCTCCAGCAAAATCAAGCACAACTGGCTCTGAAACAAGGTCCGTCTCCTCTTCTCTCATCCAATACAGTATTCTTCAAAAATCGTGACCACATGCTGGATAAAGACCAGCACTTCCAAAGAGCCTCTGTAGCCTGTCTTTGATTTGGGGTTGATCCAGAAGCTCAAAAAGGTAAACCCTCATTAACTTCACCACAGCCACGACCTTTGTGATCAATCTTTATTTCAAGGTTAATCCTTCGCAAGGCCATCTGGTCTTTCAAACAAACGCAGTGCTACATGGTTTTATGAAGGCTT
>OMLC01000161.1:1625-14789 GCA_900302585.1 Regalecus glesne
TTTGCTATTGTAAATGTGCAAGAAATGACAGGTACATACTTCAGAGTAGGGCTGGCCATGATATAACGAGTACCTTTGGCTTGGCTAAATCCCCTCCTTTATGCGCTGTTCACACATGGATGCCAAACTATCCATAGCTCATACACGACTGTTGAGTTTGCAGATGATACGAGTCATTGATGGAAATCACACTCGACAGCAAAAATAACATATGATAATCAAATGTCCTAAACAGGACACCCAATGGGAAGACCAATGGGAAGCTTATAGTCTGCATGGACACTGTTGTGTATTGCACTTTCAGAACATACATTAATTGAACACCGGAGTAAACTTAACCATAGTCTTTACTGGATTTAGTTATATACACGTTACATTGCATTTGCTTTCTCTGTCGAAGTTCTACTGCTCTGGTTGAATGTATCAATGCACCGCTCAGTGCTACATCAAGAAATCAGGCACATGAAGTAAAAGTAGTCCCATGAACTTTAACTAAATTAATTCCCACAATCAGTATTTCTGTGAACATAACAGACACACCAAACACAGGAGCATCTCAACACAGGTAAACATATTTGTTAGTGTATTGGAAACAGCAGAGCACTGAAGTGAACATCCGAAAATGCAAGGGAAAAGTCAATTAGGGAGCTGTTGCTGAAGTTTATGAACCTTACATGTTGCATTATGTTCTATCACTGGCTGTAGTTTATATTCCTTATGAGGTCCATTTTTCTGTGTCATAATTAGTCCCCATGTGGTGAGATCTGAATCCCCCAAGCCCCATTTAAGTCTGTCCACCCCCATGACAGATAGACTGATTGTGACACGTAAAGTGGACCTCTCATTTGGACTCTAATCTGTCCATTGCTAATACTTTGTTTTCTCTTCTTTCTTTCTGTTCTCTGTATAGACTACTGGAGGCTGAAGAAATTGTAGTTTAATTGTGCTTGCACAATGATAATCTTTTTGAATCTTGAAGGTCAAGCTTGCAAAATGAAAGGAATAATTTAATTCCTCTACAAGTTCTTATTTTCCATCTATTCATTTATGCATTTCTTATATATTTACACTATTTTGTTAGACATTTGGCTTTTAATAAAGGTCTTTATAATTGAAAGTGGTTCTACATGCAGTTCTTTAAAAAGCAAAGACAGAAATCCATGTAACGGATGCCAACTAGCACGAACCCCCGTCACAGTGAGAATTTACAGCTATAGATAAATTAACTGATTGATTTATACAAATTTCCAACAAATTTCAAGGATCTTTTTTATGTGCGACAATTAGTCCCCACATTGTGAGGGTGTACACAGACTTAGATGGAGTTTGGGAGATTAAGGCCAGAATCCCTTCCTGATGCCTTACTGTGGATTCAAACCTGCTGCCTCTGGCTCATCAGTTCCTGAAGCGAGCGTGTTAACCATTGACTTACCGCGGCTTCAGATAGATTAGGTGTACCTTCATAGATGGTGCACCTAAATTCATAATTAGGACATTAATAATATTGCAGAAATAGTGTGCTACTGCAGTGCCCAAATTATTTTAAATGTTTTTTTTGAAATATATGTTTGACTTCCTCCAATACCCTTAGGGTAAATATGTGGCATGCAAGCTGAAATGACCCAAATCTCAGTTCCGCTTCCTGTTCATGTTATAATGAGCTTCTTCTTTCTAATCCTTTTTTTCTATACGGTACTCTCTCCATGTTAATGAGTATGTTTACTACTCCAGGTATGTTAAAATGGCAGTGAGCATCAGGTCCAGCTATAGACAATAAACTAATCATTGAGGTTGCATATTTAAAGAGTAACTAAAGCCTAGACTGTACGAATGAGTTCACTGATGTCTACAAATTAAAAACCATGTAGAAGTAGAAAACATAACAGTCTAGTCTTGGCACTCTGTGATTTCAGCATAGCAGGATAAACACAGCTGCAGATGAAAATACTAATAACACATCTGCTGGATGGAGGTGCACCAAAGAGCCTGCATCGACAGTAGAGAGAGAGTAGGGCAAGACAAGTGAGTGGGTGAGTTTACCCTGTATTACCCTGTATCTGAGCAACTGTACACAATTTTTGTCATGCGACCACACATTTAGAAAGCAATAGGAGAACAAAAGCTCATCAGTTCAAACCAGACACTGGTTTTATCATGAAAGATTCAACTAAAGCAATACCTGGTTCCCTGGATTGATCGAAATGTACTATGTCTCATTTTAAAGTAACATGAGTCAAATGAAGCTTTGCTGCTAATTCTGCACAGTGTCTCTACATGGGGCAAGGGAAATCGAATTCTGGGATCTGTAATCCCTCCCCCTGGTCATCGGTCTACCCCGTGGTCTCCTCCCAGATGGACATGCCTGGAACGCTTCATTAGGGAGGTGACCAGGTTCCATCCTTACTTGAACCACTTCAACTCACCCCTTTCTATGTAAAGGAACAGCCGCACTTCTCCGAGTTTCTCATGGATGACTGGATTTCTCATCCTATCTCTGTCAGCCACCCTCCTGAGAAAACCCATTTTGGCCACTTGTATTTGTGATCTCATTCATTTGGTCATGACCCAACCTTCATAGCTATAAGTGAGGGTGGGAACAAAGATTGACGGGTAGATCGAGAGCTTTGCCCTGTGGCTCAACTCACAATTCCTCACAGCGGTTTGATAAAGCGAGCGCATTACCACTCCAGCTGTGGTGATTCTCCAGTCCAACTCACACTCCATCGTCCCCTCACTCAAGATCAAGACCCTGACATACTTGAAATCACTCATTTATGGTAAGGACTCATTCCCTACTTGGAGTGGGTAATCCACTGGTTTCCTTCTGAGAACCATGGCTTCAGATTTAGAGATGCTGATCCTCATCCCAGCCACTTCACACTTGGCTGCAAACTGATCCAGTGGGTGGTGAAGGTCATAGACCAATGATGCCACCAGAATCACATCCTCTGCAAAAAGCAGTGATCCATTAATTAGGCCATGGAACTGTAACCCCTCTCCTCCATGACCCCTCCTTTACCACACACGGAGATTTTTTTTCTGCTGGAGAGTTTGTGCCATCCATGCTGTGTGACAGATCAAATCTTGAGCTGTAATCCGAGATTGCAGATGATCAACCTTTTCCTGCAGCTGCTGCCCAACCTTCAGCAAGCTCTGGCAATGATGATGATCTACCAGTTGTTGCCCCCCCTCTTCACCCTCTGGCACTTCTGCCTTCTCGTCATCATGTCCTTAGAGTCCAAGCCAAATTGGGTATGTCTCCTGCTGATATAGTTCCCCAGGACACAAAGACAGGACAAATATGTGAAATCAAAAGAATCCTAACAGAGAAGCCTAAAAAGCAGGCCATGGAGAAGAATTGTGAAAAGAGAAAGAACTTGGAACAGACGAAAGAGGAATGATAAAAAGAAAACCACTAGTGTGCTAACATACCTGCAAGAATAAAATCACAGGGAGAAGTGGTTCTGAGACTGATAGTTATCAGAGTATTGAGGACAAAATGGATGATCCAGCAAACACTGATCAGTCAGATGGTGACTTTATGATAGATATTTTTGCAAGTAAAAGCAGGAATGATCATAGTGTAGGATTGTTAGAGAATCTTGAGGGCTAAAACGCAGGGGTAAAGTTCCTCCAAAGATCCCAGCCAACCATTAATAAGGAAAACCCTTAGGGCCTCCGGTGGTGTAGGGGGTTAAGGCACCTATGTTCAGTGCAGCTCTACGTCAAGCAGCTGGCTGTTCGAATCCTGGCTGCACCGTATCCAACCACAGCCAGAGGTCCATGGTTAGTGGGGTATAATTGGCTAAGCTTCACATGGGTATTTGGGTTTGGTTGGATAAAGTAATCTGGGTTCAGTTGGTGTCCCCCTCTGGGTTGTCTGGGTGCTCACGGTTGAATGAACCTAAAGTACTCTCCTTCCCGTCAATGTTCTAGAGGGGTATCAAAGTGACTGACTCAGCAGTAGGCAAATTGAGGAGTTCGTCCATCCATCGATCCATTGCTAGCCGCTTATCCGAAATTGGGTCGCGGAGGAACTGGAGCCTATCTCCGTCCTCATTGGGTGAAAGGCGGGGTACACCCTGTATAGGTCACCAGTCTATCACAGGGTAGAGCAGTTAGGGGAACGGTGTCTTGCTCAAGGACACCTCGACATGCTTCTCTGCAGGACTGGGGATCGAACCTGCAACCTTCCGGTTGCCAGGCAACCACTCTAGCCACTGAGCCATGCTGCCCCTTGAGGAATTCAGGTGTGTGTGGGGGGGGCAAACGAGGATAAGAATAATTAAGAAATAAGGAGAACCCTTTTAACACATAAGGAAAAGAGGAGAGGTGTTGCCCTCAAAATATTGGGTTAAATAAGGTACCCCAAACTCAGAAGGTTGGGGTAACTGCAAGGAGGAAGGGACACTTTGTATTTCCCTGCAAAATCAGAGAGTGGACAGTTGACACGCCTAGACTCACTGGAAGTGAACAAACTTTGTGTGATTTGTTTTTCTTTTTACTCTCGAGCTATTCCATCCATCTATCCATGTCAAGCTATTCCATTGATTTGAATGATTTGCCGTCATTTCAACTCATGACTTGACAGCGCTTACAAATTAAGAATAAGAAAATTATTTGGAAAGAAAGAGGGAACAGTAATTTACTTCCTTCATCAGCAGATGTCATTAGATTTTTTTCGATACTGATGAAGGATTATCAGTGCTGGCATTTGAAATGTTTGTGCTTTCAATATGTTGATTGGTTTTGGGAGAAAAAAACTCGTTAAGTTGTTTGAAAACAAGAAACTAACATTGTATCCAGTTGTATTTATTGTAGAAATAGTATTTCCAATGAAGTCTAGATTTTTACTTGAAAGACTCATATTTACCCCATGTATGGGCCAATTTGCCCTTTAGCTAAAGTCAACTTACCCTAACCTGTGGCAAGTTGAGCTATAGCGCCATTTTAAGAAGTCATATTTTCATACCCTTCATGTGGAAATGCAATTTTAAACATTCATTTTTCCTTTCCAATTGGATATTTTAGGTCGAAAATGAGAAAAGGACACATCTTACCCCACTCTTCGACTGTTCACAATTACTACTGTTGGCTCTGTTGGTCCATACTCATGTGTGCTAGCACAGAGCCATCATTAATTTGTTTGATACAAGTTTTAGCTGTATCTCTGGATGATTACCAATTGCAAGGACCTTGTGAAAGAGTTACATGAATACAAAACACCAACAGAGCCCCTCAACCCACATTCCACCCCTTCCTCTATCAAAGGAGCCGTCCATGTTTCATTCTTCCTTTGACTCATGTGAAACTTGTTGTCCTTAATTGCTTTGACCTCTGTCTTTACCTTTGGTGTTTTGATTCATGCAGTGTGCTCCAACTGGTCCACACAATTATATTCCTGTAGAAATAATTTTGTACATAGGAGCTTACTCTGATAACAACAATTTATCAACTAATGCAAGCTGGATTCATACAACCATGATCTTCACATCACAATCGGGTAATACGTTTGGCATACGAGGATGTGCGAGTTTCATAGATGACGGCCACGGTGATGCTGGGAAACGATACAAGGCATATAAATATGAATGCAACCGTTTGGTTGTTATCTGGAGAGATGATTACAGCAGTCATGATGAATGAATTCCAATACCACATAATTAGAGGGATAACTAGATGCGTTAAGATTCATTACTGGTGTGTGTCTTGTTAGATATATATCACTATTGCATTGAGTTGCATTGTGGTGCTTACTTTATAAGTATTTTAACCTAGCAACAGGTTCATCATTTATTTTATGCCATTCACTTTAAGAGAAAACCCTCAAAGAAGTGATCGTGGTAGTGAGAATATGGTTTAGGCTTGGTCGCACCTGGAAAGTGAGGGATCGCGGGTCATGAAGAGCGGGAGCGATCACTGGTTGATTGATGATCAGCCTCGGGTGTGCCTGACTAACATTGTCTCCACATTCTACAGTGAAGCTGGGTCTGACTGACTGATGCCCTTACTCACAAGTGCAAACGGGCCAGTTCCAGAAAAGCACATAGATGGATAGGTTCTGAGTGCCGGCAGAGCAGCGTGGAAAGACGTTGAACTCAGAAAAGTGTGTTTTGCCCATTCTGTTTCTTCCCTCCCTGTGTAGACCCTCCTAAGGTACCAACCTTTGTCACAGTGACCCTGGGGGAAGTAACATCTAAGGAAACTAGTGAACAGAATAAAGAAATATCTTCTCTTTCTGTATGCTCAATACGGAAACTTGAAGATATTCCTCCTCTTAATTGTGGAACTACGATTGCTCAACAGTGCCCAACAAAACTCTCAGTTGGGTGAACAGTGTAATGAGCAAGTTACTCCGAAAACTCTCTGGAGCTGCCATAAGACACCCCAACGTCAAGGACAGTCTCTCAGGACGGAGTCTGCCAGATGGCACTCGCTTTACCAAATTAGGGAACCTTTTTTCTCGAATACATTACATTTTAGAACAAGGAGATACTGCTGAAGTGAAAGCTTTCATTCATTCATAACTCATACACTTGGCCACTGTTCAGTAATTTCCTTGCTGAACATCCTGTCGAAAGATCCAGTCATTTCTATGAAGCTGTCCAAAAGCATACATCTTTACCAAATCAAATTAAATGCCTTTTTATTTGTCATATATACTAAAATGTATATTCTGTCACATCATTCAAGAGTAAATGTGCAGTGATGCCTATTTAAAATGATGCATTTTATTGAGTGAGGACTTTTCAGGGTATGTTTTAAGATGCTTTAAACTAGCTAAAAAGATTGTAGATGCAACACAACAAAAACATAAAACACACGGCATTAATCACACAAGGAGAGGAACAGCTACAGTGGCAGAGTGGTTGTCTAATATTTGGAGATTAGGGGTTCAATCCCCAGCCCCAGTATAAAGTGTGTCGTGGTGTCTCTCCTTGAGCAAGACACTGATCCCCTTACTGCTCACTGCTCTTATACAATTTATTTTTTTTATTCTCTCATCAGTACCCTGAGGGGATCTTTGCTATTCTCTGCATTTAACCCATGAGATTGTATATGACAATGCGACATGCTTTCTGTAGGACCAAGGATCAAATATGCAACCTTCCGATCGCCAGATGATCGCTCTACCCACTGAACTATGCCGCCCCCAGGCTGGGTTAAATGCAAAGAACAAGTTCCACTGGAATTGGTTGTGTGTCAAATAGAGCAATTCTAATATACATTCAAATTAATTCTGAAAAGTTGAGTTTTGATTAAAGATAAAACAGAGAGTTCTGTTTTATGTCACAATTATTCACCATGTTGTGGAGTTGGACATGGAATTAGATGGAGTTTGGGGGATTGAGGCCGGAGGCCTTTGCTGATGCTCTGCAGTGGGTTCGAACTCCCTTCCTCTGGCTTGTCACTTCCTGAAGCGCGTGTTCTACCACTGAGTAGTACTTTCCTAAATGTCAATGTATAGACTCATGCAAAAAGAATCCCTCTCAAGCTCTATTTTTAACCCACTAGATGTGTATGGTAGTGTCTATATCTGCAGAGACCCTGGCCTCTGTATTTTCTATTTTTTGTCTTATTTTGCTATGCAGGGGACATTACTGGGAATCAACCTTTATTACTGTGAAGCAACAGTGCTAACCACCGGGCCGACATACTGCCCAATTATATCCATCCATCCATCATCAACTGTTATATGGTCATATAAAATAACTTTATTTTACAAGATGCTGCTTAATTAATAACAAAAACTTCATTTAATCTGTTGGGAATGTAAGCACTCTTGGTTATGATAGTTCTGTAACACTGATTTGTAGCATTGTCCAACTCGTTTCCCTTTTTATGTCACTTTTACTGATCTAACTGGTGGACACTTACTGTAATTGTACTTGACATGACAGTCACTCTTGCCTATCACACAGTTACCATTCAGCGCTATGAGATACCCATAGATTGACACACAAATAAACCTGTTAATTACTGACTCCTGTGATCTACTGTGGAGACGATTGTTGTTAAATGAGAAAACGTGCAACATCAGCTTGTGTGAAAAGTTTATTTTCAACCGAGTCACTAAGGTTGCACATTGTAACATCTAGCACATATGGGGAGGGGAGGAGACTTTAAAAGTTTATCTAGGAATATCCATATCTCTTGACCACAGGTTACACCTGCATATTTTACTTGTACAATTTAATATGAAATATAATTATATCTAGAAGCTTTCATAACGGAAAAGGAGCCGAGTAGCTTGTTATATTTTGCATGTAGAATCCATTCTTCAACAAATCCGGCACCATCTTGACTTGACATTTTCTTTTTTTTTACTATTCCCTGGATGTGAAGCACATCATAAATGTGCCTTATAACTTGCTCATCACCAAACTCAGATTTAGTCTCACATTTAGCTGTAGAGTCTGTGTAGATTCAGACATGGGTAGAAGGCATCCCAAAGTGTTTGTGAGGGGGGTGCGTCTAAAAATATGTGTTATCGTAAAAATCTAAATATGTATGCAGTCAGGAGCCTCTAGTGTGTTAAGGCGTCTGTTTGAACCAGAATAGTAAACACTACTCTAGTCCTTTTTTTTGTGAATGAGGGTAATTGGAAACCAGTAGTCTCAACCAAGACATATACTGCACATGTTCACTTTCAACCAGTAAATTTTTTTCACTGGTTGACACTTGACACATGAAAAAGGATTGGAACAGGTGCCCGGACAGAGGAGTATGCATACGCATGTAAACACAACACTAGATAAAAAGATAGACTTAGATATGCGAATGTGGTGACTAACTATACCACTGCAGCTTCTGCTCCTCTCATCCTTAACTTCCCATCTGTTTTTCTCTTTCCTATTGTTGGGTCTTTAAACATAATCTTCCATAGCATGCAACCGTACCAACACAATTATCTACACACACAGTTTATATACTACACTTGCAACTCAAGAGTCACTGTGTGTCTGTGGATATATGTGTGAGTGTGTGTTTATGATGCGCATGAGTCTGGTCCCTTAGTCATAGTCTAATTAGAGTTTCTAAGGTGGGGGAAACAGAGATGTGATGTGCTAATTATATTCATGTTTCTGGCTGTCTGAAAATGGCTCGATGGAACTGATGCAATTAGTAGTAGCGCAATTGTATTTCTGTTTAAGTGCGTGCAAATGTATGCTTATGTATTGTGTGTGTGTGTGTGTGTGTGTGTGTGTGTGTGTTTGCAGTTTATATGTATGCCTGTCTTCACTGATATTTATCTGCAGTGCTATAATCCAGGCTATGTGTTTTCTGCGCGCGTAGATTTGTCCATGTACATGTGTGTTTACTTGAGAAGGATGGAAAAGAGGAAGAAACAGGGAATAACACCAACCCTGCAAACTTGGTTGTCAGATGGCAAAGTAAACATGGTTGATATCCTGTCCTAATTGATTTGTTTGTGTTTGTTGATTGAGATGAGAGATGCAGCCATGGAGTGTAAACGCTCAAATTATGAATAGCAGACTGCATAATTAGATCCCTGAGTATTTCCCTAAACCCCCCCTAGGCGGCCAAGAGAGAGAAATACAGAAAACAGAAATATACAGAGGGGGGAGGGGGTGAACACAAGGAGCGGAGGAGATCCACTCTGACAAACTAACAAGTAGAAATGAGAGCATAAATACAGTTAGATTATGAAGATCTCAGTCGCTAAACTAATCATTACTCTCTCTCCTGCTTCCCGAGAGACTAGTGGATTAGAGTTTAACATTGGATTAAGTTAATCCACAACCCCAGATTAGGATTGGGAGTGGAAGAATAATTGCACATGGTGTATACAAATGGTTTACATCATTTGTATTAGTCATAAGGTGGCATGTTGATGTCTGGTCCAAAGGCAGTATGTGAATGAGAATACCTTCAGACTGAAGATGTCATCTGTATGAGTGATGAGACATAATCAGATGATAACCCGCTGAAAAGTATACCTAGGAAAGAATAAAGCTCTACAAAGGAAGGGTAGGCATTTTGTCTCTCTGTATTTCAAAGTATACATGCTGCCCTCAAATGTGGTGGGGTGGATGGGGAGAAGGTCCTTCGTTTATAAGAGCAGTTCCTGTATGTCAGTAGTGAAAAATGTCTCAACATAACATGTGAAAGCATTACATGAAAGATAAAATGGCAATTTAAAGTCCCTCAACAATAATGTTTTAAGACGTAAAATACTCTGCTGGAAAAAAAATCAATTGTTTTTTTCCTTCAAAATAGGTTCAATTATCCTTTTTTAATCCTGAAAATCACATGTAATCCTTCATTAAAAAAACAGAATCTATGAATATGCAAATGACCACAATTCAAAACACACACTAGCAGACTGAAGAACAGCTTCTTTCCCCAGGCCATAAGACTTCTTAATGAATAACACGCATAAAACCCAAGTGCAACATTAACACATCTCTGTAATATCTTATTACCTTTTGTATAGTATCTTTGACTATTGATCATATATCCACCTATTATTGCTTTTTATAGTTGATCGATTGCGTTCTACTCTTAGATTTGTCTATTTTATACCTTATTTTGTTATACCTATTGCTTTACATGTGTATGTATGGGTATGCACACATACACACACACGCCTAGTATGTCCTCATTTCACTTTACTTCATCTTTATCTCATGTTTTAACGACATCTGCCTGGGAAAGCATTTCACACGACTGTACTTGTACCACCAGAGTGACATTAAACATTTTGAATCTCTCCCACTCCCCGTGCCCCCAACTCCTCTGCTGATCGCCTGCCGGGCACATAACTGCTCACCATCAACTCGGTTCATCAATCACAATAACCTCTGCTTGTTTTCTCCTTTGCTTGCTACTGTACATGACTTGACAGCAAGTGGTAATATAGAAGTAATTCAGATGTTTGTGTTCAAACCAGAAAAAAAAATCTGAAGATGAGCTAATTGGACAGGGACCCTGTGGCTTGTTAGAGCCAGTGGGGATGAAGAGGTGAGTTGGCATGTTTGTGGAGACTGTACCTCACCTGCTGAGGCCTTGGTTCACTTTTTCGGGTTAGTTTGGCCAATGGAGCCTCACCACCAGCACCACCACTGTATTGGATGGGGGCAAATGTACCAGACAACCAAGATAGGTGAGACAGAGGATAGACATGGCAGGCTGGTGAGAAAAGACAGCAAGATGGAGGAAGATTTAGTTTGTACCACAGAGAGTACATCATGCTGAGCAGGCTGTCACCACAAGGACGTGAGCCCGGGAGAAAGGGAGATAAGAGTGTGATGTGCACTGGAGAAAACCTGGGAAAGCTCTTCAAGGTGGCCAAATATGTAGTCAGCTCTGTCCACTCTGTGTCTGCATGTATGTGTCCTAATAAATGCATCTGTGACTGATATTTGCCCTTGTTCTCTGTCCAAACTCCCTCACGGCAGCAGATCTGCCATAGTCATGTGCAAGTGGACATATCATAATGATGATGTATTTCTTGTACCGCGCTACAATGTTAGAAACACAACAGTAATAGAAAACACGAGTCATCAACTTGACTGTGTTATCAGTCAGCTAATGTGTTGCTTATGTCAGATAAACCCTGGTGCTATTCGCAGGCTCTGACAAGTTATCTGCTTTACAAAGATAAACACTCGGAAAAGCCATTAGGAAGAAACACTTTGTGCACCATAGAAAGTCTCTGGCAAAAGAGAAAGAAAAATAAACTTGCTGGTTGATCAACATGTTGTCTTACTCACTGTGTCCCCAGGATGAATGCAAAAGGATAGCAGTGAGCTTCAATAAAAGTTTTGTAGGAAAACATATCTGCTTTTGTGCTCCTGAACATGGTGACTGCTAACTCACGTTTTATCTGGAAGTTTGGCTGGGACAATACGAGTTTTCCAAATTAACTCCACCCATCTCTCGAGAGTTTCGGATCCTTTAGAAATAAAAGAGAGCTCACCGCTTCACTTTTTGTGAAATTAAAGCTGAACACAGAAAACATTTTTGAAACATAAAGCTGTCCAAAGTACAAGTACGTTTGGTATTTCTTTTCCAGCCCAGTTCCGCATCACACATAATAGGACCGAGAGACAATTTCAGAATCCAGATGACGTAATGGCTTATATGAAGTCGAAGCTCCTGCAGGGTGCACCACGGGATTGATTAGTTCTTCGACAGGAGAGTCTGTTTAAGCTTGGATGTGAAAATATGTTGGTGCTGTCCTCTTTTTGGTGGGTAAGTACTGAGCACATTGTTTTCAAAAGTCGGGAGTGTTTTCCAATTTAGCCGTTAATCTTACTAAAGGAAGGAAGAAAGATGTGGGTAACATTATTTTGTTGTTGACATTTTGTGTTGAAAGATAGAAGGCTGTTGACTTCTGTCTGGCCCACTGTAACTGTTGCTATACACTAGTAAATTATTTCGTAAAGGTTTTCCAACGGAAACTGATTTCATTTGCAGAAATATTATATAAAATATAATTTATGTAGCATTATTGTGTAGTAGTAGATAGGACTTTTATTTAAGAGCCTGGGGTAAGCTGCTGGGAAGAGCGCGAGACAGAAGTAATAACCTCTCGACGTTACACACGTCTAAGAGTACGTTGAGCTTGAGGAATTACATACAAACTATTAGTGTCTTTAAAAGGTGAAGAGTATTAATGTTTAGTGATATGAAAGACGATTTCCTTTCGTATAGCATACAGCTAACGAGGTATCTAGTCTTTGTTATTTACTTTCACGTTGTACTACTTTTGTTGCCCTGTTTGCTAAACAGCTAACGCCATGTCGTATGTGTTTGATGCCGTTTATTTTTTGTTTTCATGGTTTGCTGTGGAGACGAAGATCTCATTAAAACCTTTAGAATGAAACCCTTTGTATCTGACTGCTTGGGAGGGAGTCACAGTGAAAAATTGGACTATTGGTTGACGCGAGTGGGCGAAGTTTGAAGGCTAGAAAGCTAATCTCAATTTGGTGATCGGAACGTTCGGCGAAAGACTGCCAGGTGAGTCGAATCCACGCACTTTTCCACACAACTGAAGATCCAAATACACACACGTGTACACACACACACACACACACACACACACACACACACACACACACACACACACACACACACACACACTCTGACCCGGGGACGCTGGTGGTGAGCAGATGAGCCAGGGTGAATTTATGGGGG
>OMLC01000165.1:0-23673 GCA_900302585.1 Regalecus glesne
GTCCTGACACACACACACTCACACACACACACACACACACACACACACACACACACACACACACACACACACACACACACACACACACACACACACGTTCAGTCTCTCGCACAGATATTTCCATGTGAGGTTCCCAGCCAGCTTGGGGATTGGGAGTGTGTGTGAAGGAGCTGTTTCTCTCATTAGATATGCACACTAACCTCCACCCTGTCAATCAGCTCACTTTTGTCCCACGCCAAGTCAAAGGCGTGCATCTGATGCGAGCTGACACACGCTAGGTCAGCTCCCACGTGAGGTGGCGGAGCCTCTCATCCACGTCTCCAGGAGGGAGGAGAGGACCATTACTTATTTATATCATTATATTATTCATTCAGCCAGGAAGAGTTCCAGCATGGTACAGCGGAACATCTGCCTGGAGCTGTTTGCTCAGAACAGGGGATCTGCAGTTGTGGAGGAGCACGTGTCTCGTTCGTTGTGGACTTGGATGTGGAAGTCGGGCCTGGATCCTGCACCGTGGCAGTTCACACACACACACACACACACACACACACACACCCTTCAGATCTAATTAAGATAGAGCCACGCTGGGTTCAGCTGAATTCTGTGTGTGGAGCGCAGAACAGCAGAGGATGGTTAATTACTGCTGGGAGCCAAGCAAATGAAACCATCCAGTCAAAGTCAAGCTGAAGGACCCTAACGTCTGCCTTTTAGACACGAGGGCTCTGTTTTTACACATCACCACCAATCCCCATGCTGTTGGGTGGACACAGACCTGGATGGACCTTGGGTGGTCAAGGCTAGATGCCCTTCCTGCAACACCTGAGTTGTTGATTCCAGAGGCGTGTGCTCTACCACTGAGCTACCACAGCCCCATACATGTGAATGTGGACTGAAATGGGGGGACTGGTTTGATCCCAGGCCTCTGCAGAAAGTGTGTCGAGGGGTCCTTGAGCAAGACGCTGAACCCTTAACTGCTCCCTGAGAATCATGTAGAAGCAGCGCTCAATACACTTGAAAAAGTGGTGCACAAAAAATTGGATGAACATCGTTCAACTCACGGTATCTACCATACATACTAATCAGGTTTGAGAGCCAATCACAGCACGGTTCTCATTAGAGCGATCAATGACCTTAAGATGGACAGGGAGTCACAGAGAATTTTATCTCCAGATCTCACTGGTGCCTTTGACCCTGTTGACCGTGACATTGTAATTCAAAGGCTTCATGGTACAGTGGGCCCGGCGGGTCCTGTCTGATGGTGGTGGACATGTGTGAGGACTGATGGATTGATCAATTCACTGTACATTCAGATTATGATCAGCTTGTGATAAACCCAGATGTTGAGTTTTTTGCATAATGTATGGCCTTGCATTGGTGCTATCTGGTCATCTTGTGAGTGGCAGTGGGTGCTTGAAAAGACATCAGATCCCCTGCTCCATTTTATATTTTAATTCGGTGAAACTTAAGGTCTGAAAAACAATACAATGACAGCAGGGGGCGCTGTATGCGTTGTACTAGGGCATCAATGCCTGGCACCAGTGACGTCGAAGAAGTCGCCAGTGTCTAATGAATTTGCGGTAGGTGAGATAGTGGTACTACTCGAACGCCTCAGTAGCTGAGGCCTACAGGCATCCATCATCTTGATTTCTCTTGGAGGTTGAGCTAAACCCAGACTGACCTAAATCCAGGCGACATATTCAAACCTGCAACTAGGAGAGATGGCCGAAGGACCAGAGGACTTTTCCCTCTCCAAGGCGGTCATCAGTCGGATCATTAAGGAGACGCTCCCCGACGGGGTGAGCGTCTCACAGGAGGCCAGGGCAGCCATATCGAAAGCTGCGACTATCTTCGTGTTGTACACAACCCACTGTGCTAACAACATTGCCGTGAAGGCCAAAAGGAAAACCCTGAATCCAGGAGACGTTTTTGCTGCGATGGAGAAAATTGAGTTTGGGCATTTTTTGGAACCCCTTCAAATAGCTTTGGAGGTTTACAAGAAGGAGCAGAGGGAGAAGAAGGAGACGTCTGGGCAGAAGTGTAAAGATAATGAGACGAAGAGCCGGGAGAGCGAAGATGATGGAGAAGAGGATTGGGGCGATGAGGTCTTCACTGATGCTGCTGTTTCTTAAGATGGTGGAGTTTGCAGTCGGTTATTTTTACTCATAGGACAACGTTTAAATGACTTGTACTCTCATGTTAGCAGTTCCCTCATTGATGGAAGCATCTTATTGACCCAGGGCCTTCCAAACGCCAGTGCGTTAAAATATGGAAGCTCGTAACAATGAAATGTGCACATCTCTGGCTCTTCAAATCTGCTTTGCTTTTTAGATTTTATTTAGGACGAGTGTGGCACAGATGGATTTGAGATGCATGTTAGACATCGCATTTTAGACGTAGTTTAGATGTCCTCGGCGTTTTGCTGTAAACTCAGATAAACTCGGATTTGCTTCATTTGCAGTTGAAGCCCAACAGAATGCTGGACCAGCACGTCACGACATGAACTCTGTCACATTGAATGGTGACCGAATTATATCATTCTCATTATTATTATTATTGTTATTATTATGTACCCAGCCACCCTATGTTACTATGGAGTGATCAGATCAGCCAAAGTAGTTTGGATTGAAGTTTGCTTTAAATTAGATATTGATAATAAAATATTGGCTATTTCCGGGCCAGAAAGTAGCCCAAATATGTACAGTACACGCTTATTGGACAGATGCAGATGGTTTGCAATGCCTATGACTTCGCACGCTGTTCCGGCTTTTTCTTGACCAGCTATATTTTGCCATAGTATAACACGCTGGGACTTTCAATAAAACAATACCATGACATTTTATAAAGCGCTTCTCTCAAAAGTTATTTTTTTAAATTTACAACTGGCAGAGTGAACATAAACCGAAATATTCTTACACTGTGGTAAAGTTTTCGTTTTGTAGCGGAACATACAGATACAATTGAAATTGATTACATTCAGGCAGGAGTTTAGCCTACTTCCTGAGGTCAAAATGGTGACGCTGACTTAAAGAATCCTGCGTGAGATAAAGTCCGTTGAATAAATGTATAGTTTTATGTTTTCAATGTTCATTTTGGGTATTAAATTTCGAAAGACAACTGAATTGAGGGAATTCAAATAGAAATGTACCTTGGCAGTTTGCTATTCAAGCAGGCTAATTGTTATGCTAATCTGTATGCTAATGCTAAGACACTAAAAATCTAGTCATGTTGGCCTGTGCTGTTGGCTATGGTATCGACCGAAAGGCCATCGTCTGTGATTTGGAAAGAGAGCCACTTCATTTTGCTCTCAGAGTTTTTTGCAATGAAATGTTTTCTCTCTGTATTTATTTTATGTATTCAATCCTATTGTATAGGGGCAGCGGGACCCTGCAGCACCCAAAGAGCACTTAAGGGTTCAGTGTTTTGCCCAAGGACACTTCAACACGATTTCCGAAGTAGCCGATGTTCAAACCAACAACCATCCTATTACTAGACGACTCGCTCTACCTCCTGAGCCATGCAAGCAGTTATTCTGGGTAATTATATGACTTTACAGGATAACAGCATCTTTGATGTGGCCGATTTTACACAACCTGCTCACCACACTCAAACCATATCTAACTAAAATCTTCATATTAAACGTACATTGGCTTCCAGTCTCACAGTGATATGGATATGCAGTGGTATTTGATAATGTGCCATGGAGGTCTGTGTACGCAGGTCTTCTTTCCCACCCGACTCGACCCCATCTGACTTCATGGACTAACACAGCTACAGCCACACAGGAGGGCTATTCGATGAAATCGACCGATGTGTTGTTGGAGTGGAAAGAAACCTGTATACACACAGACCTCCATGGCAAATCATCGGATACCACGGGTCAACTGTCTGCATGTCCAGTATTGATTGTCAGTAACAAAAGAAACCATTAAGGAAGACAATCTTGTAAAAGGGCTCATCTACCGTTCGAGGAGATGGTTTGATTTTCTTCTATAAAACTGTAGGAGTCAAATCAAAGCTCAATGCAGCGTTTATTGGCTATTTAGTTATCATCATGACCTGAGGTCATTTTATTTCAAGCACAGCAGTTATGAGATGTTGACTGATCAAAAAGATACTTAAGGTGAGTGTTTTCTTTTTTCCCCCTAATTTTACACATTTTCATTTCAAACCATTCCTGTTTATGAGTTTCTTTGCGGCATTATTATGCACACGCAGCATTTACTTTAGCATATAAAAGGATGTGGCTTTGGAGATAGTCCCAGGATTTGGATCTCATTTCAAGCCATATGTCTCGCTTCTTCGTCACCTCCTCATCTCCTCCGTTTTCCATTACCCGCTCCTCAAACACAGCGCGCCAGGCGGATTAACCTCTGTGTGGATCAATCGATTTCCCTCCGCTAACGGGATCCAGCAGCCGAGTGGGTGATGGGCGCATTAGTTGAGAAACATACATCTCTACCAAAAATCGTCGACAGGCATAATGAATTTTGAAATGTATACAATAGGTTTCAGTGACATCAGAGTATCAAATCTGGCTTGGCCTGCATACACTACACTTTCAGCTTGAGAATGAAAATGAAGGAGACAAAAAAGTGCAGATACAGAGATTCAGGAATGCTGAAGGATCATCCAATTCAGGTCGAGATGAGGAGACACTCCCGGAGGTGTGAGGAAGGTAATTGTTCGGCAGGAGGTGACAGAGAGAGGTTAATATCTTGGATTAGAAGCCCCCGGCTAGAGAGAGGGAACAGATAAGAGATGGAGTAGAGAAGAGCCAAACCACTTTGCTACTGTTTAAATGAAACGCATGAGGATCATGTTCTAGCTGCAGCTTGAAATCTGATTTTGTGGGAAAGGATGTGAAGGTTCTTGTATTTACTATGGTGGATCACAGCACACAATGAGTTGGTGTTTTTTGATGTGTTTTACCCCAAATCCAATAAAATCAAATATCGTCAGGCCTTATTAGGAATTCTAGAATGGGAATTCCAGAATTAAAGCTTCTTAATTATATCAGATGTATGTAAAATAATTGAATAGAGAATGACATTAAGAGAGATGCTCTGCTATCTGCTGTTACAAATCCTGCTAACATCTTAAGACACAAATAGCTACCCCACAAACAGCTGTTTAAGATCCGCATAGTGATATGGAAACACATGTGCACACTTGGGTATGCATTCACATATACTTGATTAGTATCGAAATGGATGTGCATGTAAGAGAAATCTATCCATTGTCAATCGCTTATGTAAGAGAAGTAATAATGATGATCTCTTTGAGAACTGCATATTAATGAACATTTAGAATGTTAAATGCCAGCTTTAGCCACCAGGCTCATTTTCATCTGTTGTCCCAAACAGCAAACGGTTCGGTGTCTCGCTCAAGACACTTGGACAATCTTTCTGAAGGAACTGGGGATCAAACTACCAATCTTCTGACATCTAGATGACCAACCTACATCCTGCGCTATGCCACCCCATGACTACAGTATGACTAAAAATTGTCATTTAAGGTACGGCCTTCACATCTGTTTTTCAATATGGCGTAACATGCTACACAGAAATAGCAATGATTGATGGAGTAATTTGGGCAGTTCCGACCCCCAAGGTTTTTGTGTGATTTCCTGTGTGCAAGTTGCACCAAACATAATGGGCACACATGTTGAAAGTAATCCAACCTAACACACCCGAGACTGTCGCAATTGCCATGCAATCCATTTTTATGTACCCAGTCTTCCAACATGGGGAACCTGATCAATTTGCTGAGAAGTCCGAATGTGCTGTACTTCTCCTTTGCTTCTTGTGTTGCCACTTCGTTGCAGATATAAAATGATGTACCCTTTTACGCATCCAGTGAACAATCAAATTCCTGCTTGTCCTTCATTTGCACTGCAATCTTTGGCACATTTGAAGCCTGGTGATGGGACAAAATGCATATTAATGTTACCACAACTGTCACGATATATCATTTTATGCGTCATCACTATTGTTAGCATTGATTATTTGGGCTCCTTGCTGTTAGATGATCTCCACCAGTCCTCCCTAAGAGCACTAGATCAGTTTAACAATTTTCATTTAAGGTGTTGTGAGGAGGAGATGGGACATGAAGAGTGAGGCCGAGCTCTGTGGGTGCCACCTTTGTTTGGTTTGTTTAAGCTAGGAGTTATTCCCAATAGAGGAAACAGAGATTGTTTATTTAATGAAATCCTCCCCGCTGCTTGCACTCCCGTCTCCGGGTCCTGAGAAGATATCTGTGCCGTTCAGTTGGTTTATATTTCTTTGAAGAAAGCTAGATGAGAGGAAGGAAGGGGAGATAAACCTGCTGAGGTGTGACAAACCCCGGGCTGTTTTCTGTGTGTGTGTTTTTGCTCAATGTGCAGCAGCATCAGATTCGTGGCCCTGCTCCAAGCCGCCTGTGTTTTCATGGAGCTCTGCTATTTATTGAAACGAGGCCCTTTTTATTCAGCTACACAGGCCGAGAGCCAACTGCTGGTATCTGTATCGAACCCGACGGAGAGTTCGTCTCAGACTGTGGTCAACTTTAACCCCACACACTTGATCTTTTTGCAGTTGAATCTTTTTTAACTTTAACTTGGTTCTGATGCTGCATATCACATTGCACATTGCTGTACAAAAGGTGCGATGTAGATGGCATTGATTGGTTAAATGACTAATTGACACATTACTGACTTTAGTGGTTAGTGATATAGAAAATATCACATTAAGGGTGGGAAATATCATGCAATATCAGATCAATATATCTATGTACAAATAACATGTTTAAGAATCCAAATTAAGTTCATCTCATTGAACTGTTGGGTAATTCCCTGTCAACCGCTTATCTGAAGTCGGGTTGCGGAGTCCTGCTGGTGCCTATCCTAGCGCTCTTTGAGCAAAAGGTGCAAAAGACCCTGGATGGGTCACACTGAGCAGTTACACTTCAGTGTAATCTCAAATGATGCCCGTAATAGTTTTCTTCATCATTTTTTGAGAACGCTTATGTGATAGACCCTAATTTTCATCAATTTAGATCATATAATCAAGTTTCATGTGACAATATGTGAAAGCCAGTCTTCAAAACTAGTCTGCACTCATGCAGGAACAGAGCTGCAGAAATGCACACAAACCATTACATACCTACGCACACACAGGCAATTTGATAATAGCTGCAGTATGCAGAGTGCGACATGGACAGAGACTGTAGTCAATATGTAGTAATCTCACACCAAACCAGGCTCCTTTTACCCTCCGTTGCTCAGAGGAATCGATCATCAGACACTTGAGTCAAATGAAGAGAAACCTCCTGCTGAGCCAAACGGGCAATCTGACGTTTTGATGAGCTGCATTCCCACTAGGCTGTGGTGTTTTTTGGAAGGAATAGCACCTGCAGACGTCATATCACCTGGGTTAGTCAGATTTAACATGTAGAGCTGGTATGAAGCGTGGAAGTCATCTGCGGCATTCAGGAGCTAGTTGCACAGGCATGTTAGACCGGTCTAAAGAGTTAGACCAGGCTCATTTTTGCTCTTCAGCTAGTCTAAGGTGAAAAGGCCGGGCTATTCATGTTTCCCGTTTGGTTGGACCTATTATAGTATCATATAAAACACCATAAAGCATACGTAATATTTACACATATACGACTGAACAATGATTACCTCAATCAATCTGCAGTGATCGTAAACCTGATCTTTTCACAGAATACAGACATGCCACACACTCTGAGCAGCTGTTAAACAGCCAAACGGAGATTAGAGAGAACAGATGGAGACCAATCTCACCTCCAACAACCCAAGGCACTTATGGGAAGGACTCCAACATATTAAAGACTTCAAGGACAAAATAGAATCTCAAACACATCACCTACCCTCCCAGACTAACTCAACTCCGGGTTTACACCAGATTTTGCCCATGCTGACACTCAGTCCTCCTCTCTACCATTGTTACTTCCCCACACTGCCGCTCCATTTCCCTCCAATGAAAACCTGAGCTGACCCCCCCATGCTGGGATGCCACATGCTGGACCACAACCTTATGGCAAGTTATCTTTTAAAGTGACTAGTTTTCCTATTCTGGTGTGATGACCCAGAAGCCAAGAAAGGGCCCTTGTCCATAATGAGTCACGAGCCACCGGTGAGGCAGAGTCTTGAGAGCCCGATCATAAGTTGCAGGAAGTGGGCCACAGGAAGTCCCGGTAGGGCATCTACCCTGCTCTAACTTTATGTTGCATGAATAAATGAAAACTAGGCCACAAGATGAAGTTGAGACAACTGTAGAAAGGCTGTGTTTTGGTGTCATACACATACCTGTGTGGTTTTATGGTGCATTTTCAGTAGTGCTTCATTCTTGTCATAAACCAAACCTAAGAGGTGTTCCTCCTTCCTTAGTTGGGGATTTGCTCTTGACTCTATTGTCCAGCTACGGACTTCCAGTTCTCAGTCTTAAGATATCAGTGAGCCGAGGGTTGTGGAAGAAGTTTGTCTTCATAACTTTCTCCCAGAGGGGACCTGTTCCTGTCCCATCTCATCCGTAGAACAGGGACCATACACACACGAGAAGCTTGGCTTCAGGGCCTTCTACCAACCTAATCAAACTTGAATTAACCTAACCTCAACCGAATCTGAATCCTGTTGTTTCTGCCAGGAAGGCTTTCTAGCAGAGAGCACTGACGGCAAACTCTCCCAGCTGTGGAGAAAATATTAGTAACATCTGGGGATAAACACCACTGTGTTGATGTGTCCACATGGCCTGACAGGCAGGAGTGTAAGACTGCAAGCGTTTCCATTCATGCTAAACAAGATACCAGTCAGTTTCGTGGGTGGCAAAGGTCAGGAGGTAGGGCAGTCACCTAGTAATCGGAGGATTGGCGGTTCAATCCCCGATCCCTGCAGAAAGCGTGTTGAAGTGTCCTTGAGCAAGACTCTGAACCCCTAACTGCTCCCTGGGCACTGCAGCTGCTCACTGCTCCTACACAGCAGGATGGGTAACATGCAGAGAGTAAACCTCATTGTATGCGTGTACAATGACCGATAGATAAAGCTTCTTCTGATGAGAGGTTTGAAGGTGTGCTGACGTGTGGAATAGAAAACCTACTCTCAAACATCTTTCTATGGCTGGTGGTTGGATGTCGCTGGTCTGCTGTCTATTGTTTTTTAATGTCCTGTTCCTCTACCTTGTTTAGTTTAACTTAGATTATTAGGATCCCTATTAGCTATCACACCAGTCAACAGCTACTCTTCCTCTGGTCCACCTGGAAAAAATGACACATACAGCAGTAGAAATGAATATAAGAAAGTAAAAGACAATCACATATATTGAGTTTTTAGTTCCTCTTGACAGAATAAGATTTGATTCAGTTTGCGCTGCTGTGATCATTTGATTTATCAGTAGGTTTCATCCTCATTCATACAGAAGTGCAGTATTTTCCTATAGGTTTGAAAAGATGTTTTTCTTCTCTTTCATTTCATCATTGCTTAGCCCCATTCTTTGTGAGCACCTGGATTTACATCTCTGTTCTTTTAAAAAGGAGCAGGGTGGTTCACATACTGGACTGAGAGCTGAGTAAGACATTCAGTGGAATGTTGAAACGTACTCATGTTTGTGTTTTAAACAGATGTCCAGGTGACCTGATTGAACTACTTTGACCTTGTTGACTACCCGGATTATTGATCTTGAAAAGATGTTTTTCCGATTGGTGTAGAGACATTTTTGACTGGATTGGTAGGCAGTGTCAGTGATGTACTTCCATGTGATAGGACTGCTGTGTGCGTGAAGGACTTATTCCCAGCCAAACAGGCCATCATTCTGTTTTGGACTGTTGGAATGACGTCAACCTGGGAGGGATTGAGGTGGGTGGATGGGTATGGGTTGAACTCGGCTGGTGGGCTTCCTGTGTAGGGTTTAAAAATAAAGATACAAAACCATAAAACATGTTGACATCACTGGGGGTGCATTCCCCTCTCCCAGTAGCAAGCACATCCTGCTGATGGTGGCCGGGCCTCACCTTAAACTGAGCTGAGCTCACCTCCAACCCTGGAGTCAGAAGTAAAAACACAAGATCTGTGATTGGCTACAGGGGAAATTCTGCTTATTTGGAGTGAAATGCGTGTTTTCAGCCCTGATGTGAGCTGAATGGACACCCACCATTTTAACAAGTAGAGCCTATAAAGTTGCACAGTATGGTAGGAAATGTGGGAGACTGCTGCCTCCTGCCGTGAGGAAAAATGACAGGTTTTAAATGCATTCAATGAGGATGTCCGTGAAAGCAGTGCCTCTCCATCCTGTGTGTCCCTGGTGGGGTTTTACAGCTACATACACTTGGATGTAGACAACAGGATGTAGTACAGAGGACGCTTATTTAGTTTAGGACTTTTCTCCCTCTGTTGGAAAAGTGAATGATCCACAGACTTAAATTCATCCAACACAAAACTCTTTCTCTTCTTTTTGGGTGGCGTGTTTCAGGAGGTGGAGCAGGTAGTCTAGTAATTGGAAGGTTGCTGGTTTGATCCCCTGCTCCTTCAGAGGGTGTACTGAATTGTCCTTGAGAAATACAATGAACCCTCTAATTCTCTGGGCACTGCCGTGGCCACTCACTGCTCCTATCCGGTAGGAATGGTTAAACACAGAGAACACATTTCATTGTAAGAATACAATAACCAGATGAAGTGGCTTTCCTTGTGGGTGGTGTAGTTTTATGTGGAAACTCTCTTTTCCACTTAAAGCCAAGAGGATGTTAAATCTGTAACTCTTTAGTTCACGGGTGGAGAACTAGATCCAGAAAGGGCCGGTGTGGGTGCAGATCTTTATTCTAACCAAGTAGATACACACCTGAGACTACCAATCAAGGTCCTTACCAAAGACTACCGGTCGATGAATAGAATCAGCTGTGTAAGTGCTTGTTTGTAACAAAGACCTGCCCCCACAACGGCCCTTTATGGATCTACTTTTTTTTTTGAAGATTCCTTTAACAGTCCATCAAATGGGGAAATTTGGATTTCTCTGCATTTTAACCATGCTGTTGTATGGGAGATGTGAGCTGCCACCATATGGTGCTCAGGGAGCAGTTAAGGGTTCAGTGTCCTGCTCAAGGACACCTCGAGATGCTTTTTGCAAGACCGGGGATGGAACCTGTAACCTTGTGATTGCCAGATGACTGCTCTACCCACTGAGCTAGTTGCCCACCCCTGCTTTAATTCATGTGATTGAATGTCATGTCATGTCATGGTTGACCACTTATCCGAAGTCAGGTCGCAGATCTGCCGGTGCCTACCCTAGTGTGTTTCCACCCTGAGGGTGGAGAGATACTCTGGACACATCACTACTCCATCCCAGGGCAAGGGATTGAGGCCGGATGCCCTTCCTGTCACTCTGGAGTGGGTTCAAGCTCACAGCTTCTGGCCCATTGGTTCCTGAAGCGCGTGCGCTCACCCAGAGCTACTGCGTCCCCCATTAAAATGAAACCATGTGGTCTTTACAGTTTCTCCACTCACCAAACCTATTGGAGAGTACTGTTCTTGTCCAAGGCCCAGCCAGTGTGACTCTGACCTGTGGTGATGTACAGTGGCGCTCTTACATGCTCAGTAAAACCACTTCCATTGAAAAGCAGCAAAGGATGAGATGGAACAAAAGGCCAGTTTGTCATATTACTTTAATATAGTGCTTCAAAACCTCGCAGACCGTTACACCCAATGACGAAGAAAACCCCAAGGTACCGATACCATCAGCCTGCGTGGAGAAGGCCCACATCCTACTCAATAGGACAGACGGTGAAACAGGAGTCAAATCAGAGCTAGCAAACTAGCTACACGCGTAGCCTCTTCAGACAGACTGAAATATTGCACAGTGCTTTTTCCATGAGCCTTTTTAATTTCCTCACCTCGCAAAATAAAAGCCAACTCTTTAAAGCCTTGTAAACAATTTGCTGATGCTGCCTTTTGAAGTCAAAACCCACTCCAACTTTGATAATCTGGTCACGGACGCCTCGCCTCACCACATGTGCACATGTGACTCCAGACAGGGCATGTTGGGGGTACGCCATGTCCTCAGTCATCCAAATGATTAAATGACGTCTGTAGGACATCAACTGATACATTCAAAAAGTAAAAGTTATTGCGATAAATTGCTCAGAATATTTTTTTTCTGCAGAATATGAAGACTTTGGCTCCATCAGCTTGATACCATCACCACCGAGACCACAGCAGCTAAGTCAGTCAGTTGATAGATCAGCAAAACATCTGAGGCCGTCCTCAAAATCAGACTCTCTTCCAAACTTAAGTCTCAAAACAGACTTGTAGCATCAATTCTTATTCGCGAAGGCTTTTGACATTTGATTGATTAGCACTGATGGCATCTAAAACAAGGACACTGTGGCCGTTTTGGGAGACTGTGGATATCTGAGCTGGGAGCCAAATTCTTCACGAGCTTGCCCGTTCATCAACAAATCACTTCAGTTTCTTCAAGGAAAATAAACTCAGATATGTACAAGCTGGTCATATCATACCCCAAGTGTCACGATAACCCCTCTAGTAAAACTGATACCACGATAAAGAGATGATCAATATGTTACTGGATAGTCCTGATTCAGCTGTGGCAGGCGGGCGGACACTTGGTAGAGCCAAAACACTATGGCCATGCACAGATGAGCCCAATGACTGATACTCCCTGAACAACATCATATGTTTAGGTCTGGTAGATTAGATGTAAGGTGACAGTTCTCCGAGTCAATGTGTTGGAAGCAGGAGAAGTAGGCTGGAGTCAAGTCCTGAGTGACTTTGACAAGGACTGCCAGACGACTGGGTGGGTCAGAGCATCTCTGAAACTGCAAGGTTTGTGGGATGCTCCCTGCTGTGTATGGAGCTGTGTGACTGCAGACCAGTCGAAGTGCCGATGAGGACCCCTGTCCACCATCAAAAGTGCCTACAATGGCCACTCAAGCATCAAAAATGGACCTTGGAGCAGTGGAAGAAGGTCACCTGGTCGGATGAGTCCTGTTTTCTTTGAGATCACGTGGATGAACATGTGCTTTGTTAACCTGGGCGAGTGATGGCACCAGGATGCACTGTGGGAAGATATCAAGCCGGTGGAGGGAGTGTGATGCTCTGGGCAAACCCTAGGTCAGGTCATTCATGTGGACTTCAACTTGACATCTCCCAGATGGCAGTGGCCTCTCGGCAGGAAGATGTTGAGGAACACAAGGAAATGTTCAAAGTGTTGTCCTGGCCTCCAAATTCACCAGATCTTTGTCAGATTGAGCATCTGTCCGATGTGCTGGACCGACAAGTCCAGTCCACAGCGGATCCACCTCACAGCATACAGGATCTGAAGGATCCGCTGCTCATGTTTTCATGCCAGATACCACAGGACACCTTCCGGGGGTCTTGCAGAGTCCATGCCACAGCAGGTCGGCACTGTTTTGGCAGCTCACAGAGGACCAACAGCTTGTTAGGCAGGTGGTCATAATGTTTTGGCTCATTAGTGCACATACACACGCATTAACTTAAGCCGTTCCAATAGCAGGACACCAACAGGACATCACCACATTGATTCAGGCCAACTGGCGGTGGTATTTTTGCAGAACCGATGATAGCTGATATTCTTAAAACTTGCCATTTTCTACAATGGTAAGCTTTGCTTTGCCTTAACACTGTTGCATGTAAAGTGACGCTATCAACATGTACTATTTCTCAATACCCAGACCCGAGAAGAAGCATAAAAAAGGTAACGTATCACCTGACAGAGAGAGCTATGGAGTTTGGCTTTGTTTCTCTGGGGTTGGGGGTGAAAGGAGTGCACTTCCACATTGAAACGGAAAAGTTAGAAGAAGTGAGACAAGGAAAACCCAATCTCTGGTTCAGTCTTACAGGCTTTCCTCCCCGTGGTTACATTTGTCATGACAGCACCCTCTAGTGTCCAGGAGGAGGTAGTGCCACACGTTTCACAGACAACTGGCAGAGAATGGACTACAGTCAAGAGCTCAACGCTAACAGAAGAAAACTGTGCCAAACCGCATTTGGTGAATAATTCTTCATATATGCTTTAACCTGCATGGAACACATAACGTCTAGGGTTAGACACATTGGGTAATCTCACTGTTGTCAAAGACTGAAGATTGTTATAAATCACAGAGAACTTAAGAGAACCGGCGCTCACAACAACTTTCTGCCAACATCCAGACCTTCTGCTATTTGTTGTTTGATCCCATGTGTCAAATCCAAACTAAAGAGACTACAGAAGTAAAAGGTTTGATCGAGGAGAGAAAGAGGAGAGCCATCCACAGTGTCACCGATGTGGCAGAAAGGGCCCCAAGATGGCTGTGGCACAAACGAAGAGCCCCGTGGGGCCGTCTGGACACAAGCTAGGGTCTCATCTGCCCCAGATGGGTCATCTCGAGGAGGGTGCATGATGCTGAAAGACCCAGAATACCCAATGATCCCAGGAACACCACTGAAGATGTGCCCGAGGGATTCAAGATTCAAGGTGTGGATGGAAGCTGTGGTCACATTACAGGGAATCCCAATTCACCCTTCAGCTCCAGTGTGCAAAATCTGGCTCCGAAAATAAAAGATGGCGGTGTGGAAAAACACAGTCCCTTGGGTTCAGAAATGCCCCTCTGAAAACAGCTGAAGCAACACTAACTTGTGTCACAGTGTGCATTGTCGTCGTCAGATTTGACACGCGGCAAAGCAAAGCTGACAGTACGCTCAGCCAGCTCACTCGACATTCTGATGGCAGCTTGACATTGACAACGGATGGAACCTGATCCCAGGTTTTCTGGTGTTCCTACATCTGGATTATCGAGCATGCATCAGGACGGGTGGAATTAAAGTGTTTGAACGCTGGTTTTCACACTTTGACAGGTAGACCACTCAAGCTGTGAAGACGTGAAATATCCTAACGTGGTTGAATCGCTGCCACCATGTGCCCAATGCAGCTTAAAGCGAAGCTCCAGAATCGTATGCAAAACACTGTCTGACTGGTCTGGTGCTGATGTAGCGAATCCTCCGGCTCCACCCAGACACCTTTGCCAGTCACTTGATTGTCCGTCACTTACTGTTGGGGTCGATGGAGGCCTGGCATGACACTGATGACTGTGATTATGAGAGTAGTTGAGTTGTGGTTGTATGAGCATTTGCTGCTTTTTAGCTGTTTTAATTTTGTGTTTCCCAACATCCCAGGAAGGCTGGGGCTGGAGATGGTGACCTACAGGGGGTGGTGGATTGTATGTTTGTGTGCAGGAGGGGGGATTAATGATCCTTCCCTGAAAGTAAGAGTCACTGTTGGGCCAGCAGGGCGTTGCGGTTGGCTTTCATCTTCTCCAGGCGTTTGGAGAGGTGGCTGTTACTCGCCTCCAGCTCATCGATCCTGTCCAGGGCCGACCTCAGCTGCAGGGGCAAGATAGAGAGAAAGAGAGAGCTCATGGAAAACATGGAGTGCGTGGAGCCACCTGAGCTCAAAGGCAGGTTCTTGACATCTTGATGGAAGTGGGCACATAGATGGGGGAATGATTCATTTGTATGCTGTTGAGCATGATGTTGAATAGATGTGTGACGCTTTAGTTTCAGACGTCTCGGGGCTCTGAGAGACCCCATCTGCCTCACCTCTCGCTGCAGTTTGCGTTTCTCCACCTTGAGCTCGTCCTCCACCCTCTCTGCGTTCTCAGATGCCGACTTGTAACGCGTCACCTGACCTTCCAGCCGTAAAATCTGAGGGGGAAGTGGAAAGATCGGAGGAGACAGGGTCAGAAGGAAGGATCACAAATTTACTAACTTATTGTTGAACAAGAGAGAAACGCCTGCCAGTAGGTGAGGTTTGCCAATATTTTCCTATGTGGTTTCCATGAGTTTCAAGAATTTTTGAGGGCCGACGCGAGCCAGAGCACAGCAGCAGTAGGATGTGAGGAAATTGATGATGATGCGCGGTGACAGTACTTACATTCTGTTCCAGCGCAGTGACTTCCTGTTCTGATTTGACTAGTTTGAACTTGAGATCACTGATCTGTCTGTTGGCATCCCCTGAAAAGCACCGGGGAAAAAAAGGTCAGGAGCAGGAAACTCTTACAGATGGCGTTTTGATATATTTCCAAATTCTTACACGCATGACACTCTTGTAGCTAAAGTATCAATGCAGTGATGAGTCTCAGTAGTGCATCTTTACTATTCTGTTGTTCAAGAAATCCAAGATGAAGAGAAGCGACACTGATGACGCCCGTCTAACAGAGGCTTTGCACGCCACACAGAGAGAGAACTGGAGCAAACTCAAGAGACACAACTCTCTCGTTTGGTTCATTTCTATGTTTCCCATCTTCAAATCTGGCAATGAATAAAACATTGGGTCTGGCAGCGGACGCCGGATCAGGGAAGCCCAGCAGATCGCCTCATTAATGAGTAGAAGGAGGAACCGGCACGAACGAAAGCCTGGCTGATGTGACTTCAGCAGTAAACAAAATGCTAATGTAACCGCTTCATTAGTCAAGCAGGCAAAACAAAAGTCCCAGTTTTAAAGCACCAGCTCGGAAAACACCCAAATATTCTTGAACCAACTGAATGAAATCGGACCTCCAAGTGATGGATCGCCAAGGCAGCGAGAGGAGTTGACCTGTGGCTCTCATGTGAGCCATCCACAGCCATTAGTATGCAGGGTTTTAGCCGGTCTCATTAATTAGCGCAAGTTAAAACAGTGAGGGGGAAGCTGCTGCAGAGCAAAACCTGCAAGCATCTGGCCCCTGATGGGACATGTTTGAGAACCCGAGGTCCACGTCCTCATGTTGTCTTCATATCATGTTGGAAGAATGTGAATAACATCTTAAGATGGCCATCCTATAACCAATCCTGTTCATGCTGCTGAAGATATTTTACAGCCTGGTGACAACTCACTCTGCAGATCCAGGATGTGGGGGTCCATCCCATTCTCCAAACTGTCCTCGTCTGCTCCGACACCATCCGACCCGTTTTTCTGTCTCTGCTCCACCTGGGACTTCAGGCGCCTCACCTGGACACACACATGCACACGTCTTACACGATCTGCAGTAAATGAGAGTATTGGAGCCGCGTGAGGCTGAAGGTTTGACGCGTTTTCCTCACGGTATGCGGGCAGAGTAGCTTTGATTGGCCAGTTTGGCTGAAGGCACGGGGTCACATGGTCTTATGTTGTCAATGCTGGCATCCTATGTGCTTCACATTGTCCTGTTCTGATAGAGTGAACAGCCTGCACTAATTCAAACAAATGGGAGCCATATATCCTTGAGCTCTGTGCCTTGCTCGGGGACACTTCAACAGGGTAGAAAGTCAAACTCCTGCCCTTCACTTTAAAAGAGGATTGTACCTACCCTCTATGACTGCTTTTGGCAGCCTTTGCTAACAACTCAACCATTTCGTGCCCTTTGATTTCTAGAAATCAAAATGATTTCGACACCGTTTTACTCACTTGGTCCTGTAAGCTCTCCCGCTCCTCAACCAGCTTCCTCAGCCGGAGCTCTGGGAAACAAGAGACAAGTTATCAGGGTCAGATGAAAGATATCCGCTCACACTCTGTGGATGATGTATGAAATGTCGCGTGCAAACACATGCAGAATTAACCCTTCATGGTCAATTGGACCTCCGTGAAGCTCGATTGTCATGCATACAACATGGCCACCAGTTATAGATTCAACATTGATTTCCCCCGTGTTTAAAGATCATTTTGAGGCATTTGATCCGTTCCAACAGTCGCTTACCCTTCGGAATGTTGTGTGGACATCACTGGCGACGAAATGGAAAAATGCTTTGATGAGAGCAAACATGTTGATCAACCACCAAACCCTGTCGGCTGAACCTGCACATGGCTGCCCTCTACATCTCTACTGTACTCTGGTAGTGCGGCACATAGTTGGCATCCCTGTCAAACTAATTCGCCGTGTAAGATGGCCTTAATTAGCTTCGTCACACCAGTCGGACAACATGTAGAGCTTTTTAATCTATATGTTAATGACCAACCATCAGTCATTCAACATTTCCCCGAGGCTTCGCCAAGTAACAAGAGACTGCTGAGACCATTCAGATCAGCTGCAGACTGGAGTCCCAACCAGCTCCGGCTCCCTGGTGGCATTAATTGGAATCACTAATTGGAAACACCAGCGGGATCTGATCTCGTCACTGGGAACTATGTTGCAGATGCAGCCCGACGGCTTTTACCTTTACCAAGGTTTACAGAGGTCGGCCGAGCAAAGCCTGCCCCTGCTGTTGTCCACTGGCATCACTCAACACGCTCACCTAGTGTGGTACCTGATGAATTATAAATAGAATGAAGACATCAGCCTCTTCTTATCATGGTAGAGACTAGCTCTTAAGAATCGTGGATGTTCAGACGAAAAGGGACCTCAGGATTTGAGTTTATGGATTTATTTCATGGTATCAAGTGGTATGTCCACACAAAAAAACGGCACCGTTTATTTAAAAAAACGACAACAAAGGAATTAATTGTACACATTTAAAGCTACAACACAAATAACATTGAAACTGGCATGTGGTCAGTGCACTGGCTCAGAGCCAAATAGAAGAAGATATCAGAGAAAGTGGGAAGCTTTACAAGTCAAAACAGCCTTTAGATAATCACCTTAGTAGTGGAATAGAATAATAATGATGATGATGGTAATAATAATCATAAATGTAGCATCTCCCTTCACCATAACCAACACTGGTGTCCCCCTCGGCTGTGTCCTCAGTCCCCTCATTTTCACCCATTATACCGTCAACTTTCAAAGCACATCATCAGTTCCCATGTCAGGATGTGCTAACAATACAGCCATATTTGTAGTCCTGACCTCTCGTCTACTTACTGCAACTCAACTTCTACAGAAAACAAAGAACTGGCTCTCAAACCACCCCCCCAGATTGTGGAAGGCTTCAAATACCTCAGCATCACTCTGGAAAAAAAACACCTCACTTTCAGCCAGCACATGGCAGATGCTCACAGACGTGGCCAGCAGAGAATACCAGAAATGTGGACATTCAATCACTTGTGTGTACATACAGCCTCATCATCTCTCTCTCCTCCTCCTCATTGGCCCCATCTGTTACCAAGGCGCCCTAACAGTTACATACAGAAACCTGCTCCTCAGAATCATCCGCAAAGCCACAAAAAAGGTCTCCTCACCCCAACTTGTACCTCCTTACCTCCACTACCCCCACAAGTAAGCTCACATCATTGCACAGGACTCTGGACACCCACTCTTATGCGTCCCACTTCCCCTTCTGGGCCTAGACACAGGACTCTCTGAAGCTCAGAGGCTAGACTCAGCAGAAGCTTTTTCCAAACTGCCACTGCCATAAACTCAGTAACAGTTTGAGATCAATGATCCTCCATAGTAAAGAACTTCTCCTCTGCCATGTCATTACATGATATGATGTGCACCTTCCTGTCCGTGTGTGTTTGGATGGTGTCTGGACTGTGTTGGGTCACCTGTAGGAATATTCTGCATAACGTGGACCTGTATTGGTTACGGTGTCATGTCTGCTACCTGCTACCTGTTGCTTGAATGGAGATGTACACTTCCCCTGAATAACTTTTCCTACTTGTCTTCCCGTGTTTGCGTCGGTTCATTGTTATTGCATCAAGACACGGTGCAATTATTGTTGCCCTTCTGTTTTTTATTACCCAGACAGAGTCCTTTCCCCCCGCTCCAGGAATGGACACATTTTGCCTCCGGGGAGAGCTGTACATCTTTAACAACAAACTCCACTATTGGCTGGTGTTGTTGGGCAGCTAGTTCTGCTTGTGCTATTGGTTGCCCTTCTTGTGTAGCCTCCTTCTCCGCTAGCAGGTTAGCCTCCTCACAGCTGTCCATGTCTCCAACTGATAACTCCTCAGGACTCTGATGATTGATTCTGGGGGAGGAGTCTAACTTCATGTCTGCCATCCTCTGCGGCTCTCCCCGGGTTATAATAGCACGTCTCCCTCCAGAAAAGTGGAGTTCCATCAGTAGAAATTCAGAAACAGCCATCTCCTTAAATTCACCAGTAATTACCTCCAGGATGTTTCTGACCTTTTGTGACCTTGGAGCGACGTCTTGTGGATGTGCCATGGAGCGCAGGCGCCGCCCCCTTTTGGGATACATCTTGCATGGATCTTCAGGAAGGCTCTCTTGTGAGTCACACACACCTTCTTCTTTGTGTTTAGCTGTATCTGCTGCGACGGGATCAGTCATCAAGTGATGCTGCTCAAGAGCATTTTTACCTCCTCGGTCCATCTTGGAGATTATTGATGCATTCAGCGAAACTAAATCGGAACTGGACAGCATTGTTTGAGTCGCATTAGGCTCATTAAAGTGAGACTCAATGAAAAGAAGATCATCATCTAGACATTGCTGGTGTGGTTTAAAGCTTTTTCTCTCTTTTCCAGTCTCTGTCATCTCAACAGAACGAGGCTGAGCCTTCTCCCCTGGGGGAGGTTTGACTTTTCCATCAGACTCACACATGGGTGATTTGACGGCTAACCTGGGATTTCCGGTAGTCTCTTGGTCATTCCTTGATTGATGACTCTCCACCATCCGACCACATGAGCTGTCTTTGGTCTTTGCAAGATTAACAAGCCATGAACGTTCTGTGTTACTTTGGCCTCCATCTAAAGGGGTTTTCAGTGTTTCTAGCTGCAGCTTTAGTGGCAGGGTTTGATTCCTGTCGGGTGGATCCCTGGTTACCGATTCATCTTTTGCTATCTGAGCCACATCCAGATGACTGCAGCCAATCAGTGCATCCTCCTCTTTCAGTTGATCAGGTGATGGATTCTGGTGGTCGTCCTTCACATCCCACACGGGCCACTGGTGTGCCTGTTCAGGGACATTCTCCACACAGTTTGCCTGCAGTTTCTCTATATCCGATATCCACCACCTGACCGAGATAGGAATTTGAGGAAGGATTCTTGATGAGATCTCGGAGGTAACATGTCGATTTTCCATGAACACTCTGACCATGTGCTGTATGGCCTCTTCTAGAGAGTTCCAGTCATTCTGGACCTCAGTGCCGACCAACGCTGAGATGGACAGTGAATTTGGGGTCATTATACCTGTGTCTTTAGTTTTCTGACCACTTTGTTGATGCTTTAACATCTGCATGGCATCTCCCTCTGACGGCTCATCTCTATCACCCACATCAGGCTGCAGTGGCTTTCCTAAAGTCGGAGCAGTGACTTCCTCTCTCTCCTCCTCACCGCGATGCCTGAATTCCAAAGTGTTTGGTGAAGCCTGCTCTGAGATTTTTTCATTTTCAATGGCACTCTTCCGAATAGTGTCACTGCGATGCTGAAAAACACTTTGAGATTCTGACTGGATCTCACTAAAGACAGCCTCTCTCTCTGAGGTGTCAGTGGGGTGCTTTGCTCTCTCTGATGTGGTTGTAATGTTTTCTTCATAGGGTCCCTTTGGGTCTGCAGGACATCGGTAATCAATCTCACTTTTGACTCCGGGGCTGGAGGCAGGAGAGAGGTGCTTCACACCACCCTGTTCACTACCTGAGTGTTCTCTGTCCTGGGCCCTGCTGTGTGGAACAACTGCTTCATCAGCTGTGACATTCTTCACTGGGGCCGGCCCGCTGATCTTATTACTCCTCTGTCTGATGACAGGCATCACCTCCCTTCCTTCAGAGAGATTCTTCTTCATTGTTTTGGTGGTGAGAGGCTTTGGAGCACCGACCTCTTCCGGGAAACTGCCTGAACTGACAACAGCTGCTCTGTTCATCAGGCCTGTGGGACTACAGGGGGAAGTCTCATCCTCTGCCATGGATTTAATACGCCGCGTTTGTTTCATTTCATTCCAAATATGATGTCTTCCAGCAGCAAGCGTATTCGCCATGGTTACTTTGTTATGATGGAGGATGTCTTTTGCAGGTCTAGGTGTAACAAGCCCTCTTCCTCTCCTGTTCACACTCTTGATACAGTGGCTAGCAGAAGCCTTGCTGGTTCCAACACTCATCTCCTTACATTCTTTGTCAATTTCTTGTCTTCTTGCCTGGCTCGCACGTTCAGAATGACCTGCAGTCTGGACTCCAGTGAGCTCTGCTTTGAGGCTGTGCTGACGTGAGGGCTCCATCTCCTTCACAGCATCTTCTGGCCGGGGTCCTGTTTCTTCAAAGCATGTTCCATCTTCTGTTTCTTCAAAGGTACCCTCACGTTTGGTTCTTTCTCTCACAACAAGCTCATCACTGGTGGATTTGATGATTTCAGGTCCCTCTACCGAAGGCTGTGTTTCAGAAGGGGCCTGGGTGGGACTCGTTTCCCGTTTCTTCACTGCAGCGTTTTTCATTCCTTCACTTCTGACTTGATGTTTCTCCAGTCCTTCATCTCTGGAGGACATAAGACTTCCATCAGGCCTTGTCTGACACTTTGTGGCTCCTTCAGGTTTGGTTAAATGTTTCCCACTTCCCTTATTATGAGTTGGCTTTTTCACTCCTTTTCTGATTGGCTTCCCCTCCTTCTCCTCATCTCTAATTGGACGTCTGTCTGTTCTTGCTCTTCTGGTCTGCTGTTTTTCCACCGTCTTTGTCTGATTCAAAGTGTCTGAGCTAGGTTCAGTCAAAGTGAAGCCATTCAGTGACTGTTTCCTCCTTGGAATGAAGGTTATTTTCTCCTTTTGAACTTTACTGCCCACTGCTTCCTTGCCCTGGCCAAAATGCCTTTCCCGTGCTTGTCCTGGAACACCATCGGGCAGAATTTGAGAACCAAGCAGAGTTTATCGATTAGAGATGGTCAAACAGAGCAAAAAGTACATAACTGAGAAGCATGTGGTGGTTTTCAGAGAATTAGCCCAGTAGAGATTGGAAGTGAGACACACTGAGGTCGTGATCACAGGAAGATTGGAGGAAATTGAGAACTGGAGTCACGGACAGTGTTGACTTGTAGTCTTCTGGGAGACGATGAGGTCATTTAAGTGTTAAAAGTAGTTTAGAGATGAATTCCAAAGCATGCAGTCAAGTCAAATTAATAAAAATGATTGATTTGATCAAAAAATGACCGAAACTCTACCCACACAAACACCAGTCAGCAAAAAACAGTAGAATCGGTTATTCAAGAATTATTGTCATAATCACATCATAACATGCACAAAATAAAGAGCTATATTCAAGAAGATATTGATGTTTAAAAACTGTGGTCTGCTAAGTGCTACAGCCCCCCAACATTTAAAGGATGTATTCTCTACCACTGGTGTACTTTTGTAAATCCTAGTCGTAATGGTGCCATATGCAATCCTAAAATGAATCCTGACCGCTACCGTTTAATGACGAGGAGAACAATAAAAACAAATCAAAGTAGGCAAACAAACAAGACAGGTCCAAATAGAAAGGTAGTGGCACCACACCATGTTCGTCCACATCTGCCATTTTCAAGCACCCTCAGGAATTATAAATCATTGAGATCATCTCATGGTTTGCTGAGATTTACAGGTCCAAGTCAAGTCATTTTGGTGGTGAGGCTTCAAACAACTCCAGAACCATCTAAACTGGCCCCCCTGTGTTTGGAATGCAGGAATCTGCAGAAGTGGGAGGGCCATGATTTGTTTGCTTTGTTTCAATCACCACCACTCAGCACCCCCTACTGGTATTTACTGGTCACAGCGCTCTACACAGCACCTGCAGTGAGCCTGTCATTCCCATGGGTAACATCTCAGTTTGGAGTGAATCTGTACGTGAGACGTGTAACCCCCCCCCCC